>LR551583.1:0-37297 GCA_900536415.3 Caenorhabditis sp. 38 MB-2015
GAGCATTCCGTTTCTAATGTTCCAAATTTGAATTTTAATTTGTTCGTACAGTGTTTCACGTTCCACCGCAAAACATATCAATGAATCAAATTTGAAGTGTTTTTTCCTAACTCTACTTTTCCTTCTCCGTTGTTTAAAGGTTATATGGAATAGCAAAAGAAAGCCGCGTCATATTAGGAAAAAACCGGAAAATTCGTTTTCAATAAAACAAAAAAAAAATCCGATGTTCGAAGACTATTTATTTATTTTTCTGAACGAAAAACGAAGTATAGTATCTCTTCACGGCGAGTCGAGTAATGGTCGTTTGAAGTTCACGTCTACCGCCAGCCACCCCGATAGTGAAACCTTTCCACTTTATTTTTTTGTTGCGCCACGCTTCATCGTAATTTTCGATTTTACCAACGTTATACAAAACTTTGAGCGCTTTTTTTCAGAGCGCAATTAATACCCTACAAGAATATATATTGCATGACTTTCTCCATTTGAATCTACAGCATTGGTGTAGGGGAGCGATAGTTTCTCTTTCATTGTGATTGTTCTGTCGCCAATCACTTTGCTCAACTCTCGCTGCATTTGTTTCTGGAATCAGAGAAAATGGTGTAAGCCAGACAATCTCAAGCAATACCTGACAATCTCGATTTCTGATCGAATATTCTACCATAAACCCCATGGTGTTTGTAGTGGTATGCATCCCAGCGAACCACATATCAAAACATATGCTGGATAACTGCTTATTGCTGAAAGTTTAGAATTGAACATCGATGTTACCTTAGGTTGTTTTTTCATGACATTACGAGCTGACCCGTTTTGGTGACCCGAATGTTTTTGATAGCTCCTAATGGTACTCAAAACTTACTTAAAAGATACAAAATCTCCCTTGTCAACGTAATCTTGACTCTCCTCGAGGGCATTGTTGATTTCCTCTCGATGTTCAGCAATTTGTGCATCGAAGAACTCATACATACCCTTATTGAGTTCTACGCTTTTTTATTAACCAGATGTTTTTTTTTCACCATCTTTGCACATGTTATTGCAGATTTCACAATTTTTCAATTTTTTATTGCCCTGTTTTGTGTATAGGAAACAAAATTGACCAATTCATACAATAACATTCACGATAGGAATTCAGTTATTGATTTAAAATCAAAAAGTTTGCTGTGTTTTTCTAATTTTACGTTCGTCGAAACACCTGCCAAATGGCAGAGCGGCAAGTTGAAAGGTTCCTTTCAGCGTTTTCAATTTATTCGCCAATTGTATTCAAAAGCGCTGTTTTTTGTTTTGCCCATTTTCATACGTATGGATTTTTCGAACTTTTCCGAAAAAAAAATCTGATTTTAAGGTTACACAACCTAATGAAAGCAACATGAAAAGCAAAAATTTCATCTGCTCGTTGACCACATACTTATTTTTTCCTGTCTTTTCTAACTCACACTCTTACTTTGATAATGTAAGTGCCAGGGTTACAATTTTGTCATGAAGGCCGAATGCACTTTTTTAGAGGTGAAAAAAATTCTGATAACTTTTTGTTCAGTAAATGTTTCTTTTCTCAGACCGTCGGTTAGCAATAACGATTTCACCTTTAATGACAACAGTTTGCATTAGAGATAGTTCAATTGGAAAATGCCAAGAACATAGCTTTAGTGAATGACAAAAAAATTTGTCTGAACTTTTTGAAGAGGGAGGAGAAGGAATTCAATCAATTTTCAACTAATTTTTTGTTTGGTTTTGTTAAATCAAAAATATACATTTCTGATTTTCTTTCATGATATTTCTGCAATTGTATTTTTTCTTTTGGGAAATTTACAAAAACTTCTCTCAGAAAATGTTCGAAGTCTCTTTTTCTAAGTTCAGAAATTTTGCTGACAGGGAAGCCTTGCCAGCTCAGTGTTTGAACTTTTTTTTTTCATATTTGGCCAGTAGATAGATATGGGTAAGAAATGTATATTTTCAAAACAAAATATATATAGCACAGTGATATTTTTTCATTGAGTTGAATTAAATGTTTTACTATTTCTAAAATGTTTTTTCTTTCAAATTACTTCTTGGTTTCTCAAATTAACATTTTTCAGCTTGGTTATAATGTCAGAAAGAAAAGGATCTAAAGACAGAGGGTGAGCAATGAGATCATTTTCAGTCAGGAAGCCTTTTTTTCAGAACGTTTTTCATGACTCTCAACCAATTGAACATTGGAAGCTTGGAAGAAGAAAGAATTGACCGCCTTTTCACTAATGAATCGTTAGTTTTTATTTCTGAAAACACAGTGTTTAAGCCAAAAAGTGTTAAAATTTTCATAACATTCTATTTTCAGGGAGCCACAACCAAGTGTGTATCAATTGCAAAGAGAAAGGTCTGTTTCAAATTTTTGTTTGTAAAACTGAAATATTTATGTTTGTTTTTAGAAATCAGCCGACTGAGGAGCAATTGAGAGCTCTGAAGTTTGTACCTCCAAGTGTTGTGGACTTGCCAAGTGTTGTGAGGTTGGTTAGCTATGATGTTGAAATCTGAGTCAAAGTTGGCATTAGGACTGGGTTTGATTTAATATTGAATTAATAATTGAAAAAGAAGAATTTTCAATATCAAGTTAGATTTATATTGTTATAATCAATCTTTTTTCATCATTCAATTGTTAAAAGTCGGTTCCCCGCAAGAGAGACAATTAACTAATTTTCGAGAGAATTTTCTTGAAGGGGGGGGGGGTAACACGAATTTTTGAGTATAGTTTTTTTGATTTGAAACTAAAGAGTACCACCGACATAGTAAAACTACCAAGGGAATTTTTACCGGAAAGCCTAGTATTCGAGAAAATTGGATTTAGAACTTCTTTTTGAACGTATAGCTATACGTAGTAAAATTTGTAGGGGACTGGAGAAATTCTCGAATACTTTCCGGTAAAAATTCCATTGGTAGTTTTACTATGTCGGTGGTACTCTTTAGTTTCAAATCAAAAAAACTATACTCAAAAATTCTTGTTACCCTCCCTTTAACTAAGCTACAGAAGCAGATATTTTCATATTCTCAATTTTTGAATTTCATACTCTTGATACAAAAAACAAACATTTTAAAAAACTGTTAACTAAATGTTAACTTTCAAAAACGAACTTTTAGCAGTCAAATTTTTCCAAAATTTTTGTGAGACACGCAAAGCACTTTTAATTTCCATCGGATTGTATTGAATTTAGAGCAAAATAACAACAATTATTAACGTTCGTACGGAAAAATGATAACCATGAATTTTTTTCAGATCTAGAGACTCAAAAGAACCAACAGTTCCTAAAATTATGAAAGTTCAAAGGTAAATTTAAAAAAAAAAACGTTTAATCGCTGAAAAAAATTTTTCAGGGCTAATTCATCTCATCAACAACTAAGGTCATCGCTCGATTATTCCATGAGAACTCTGAAGTTGGTCCGAATATTGAAAAAAAACAAAAGAACGTTTTAAAATTACAGAGTTAGTCAATCTGCAATCCAAACGAACAATGTAAGACAACCACATCAAAATATCAGAAATTATAATGCAAGTTTGAGGTTAGTTTGTGAAAAACTCTAACATGATATCTCTGATTCAAAATTATGGCGTATTTGATTTTCTGTCTATCCTGGTCAGTTTTTCAAGATATATCTAAGGACACAGGTTATTAAAGATTGTTGAAATATGCAAAAGTAAGTGGATACAAATTTACACAGCATTCGAAAAAAAATAGAGGAAAAAAAAAAACAATCCCAATATTTTTTTTTGTGAAGAAAATATAAAAAAATCATAATTATTGATAACCAAATTTTTTTTCTTAAGTGTTTCTTGGTTTTCTTTGTTAGAACCGTTTACTTTGACATTACTCCAGAAGTATTCGTTGAGAACCCCTTCCAGGGATGATTTTTCGAAAACAAATTTCAATTTTAAATAGGAAACATTTTTTTGGGTTGAAGCCACAATTCACATGAACAACTTTCAAAAAGTTTATTATAGTTCCAGCAGATTTCCCGCCGTCAAATACTCTGTTGTCGACTTGAAAAAACCAGCAAACCGAAAATGCTCTCAGAATGGGCATTTCAAAATTCCGTTTCCTGTTACACTGAAGTCTAAACACGTGAGCATCCATTCTTCGACAAAATGTAATATGAAGTTTATAGGCTGCTTCACATGCTCCACCGAAACAGATTACAACCGCAGGAATCAGTTTCATGGGCAAAAGAGTGTAACAGTATGGTTTTTCTATAAAAGTTATTTTCTACAGAATTTTTCTTTCATATGTAGCCTATCATAAATGATATGAATTCACAAAATTTTGTAAATTTCACCAAAATATCACAACAATTCACGATCCACTAGATACTCTGTAGGATGTACTATTTCTGGATGGAAACATGTGTTATCAAACCAGTTTACAGGAACTTCAAACAAAATTTCTTAAATCTGAAACAAAAAGACAAAGTCTATTTTTTGCATTCTTTAGTTCCAAAAAAATAGAAAAATTTTGTTCAGAAATACCATCCGGCTTTCAAGACAGAATCGAAAATTTAATTCAAAAAACATATTCGGATGTTCTGAATTATTCGTGCTTCGACTTCAGTTTATATCAAAGGGTTAAAGAAAATGGGCAAGTTAATGAAAAAATAAAAAATAGTGAAAAAAGGAAAATGAAGAGCTGAAATGAAAAAAGAAAAAAATAATATGCATTTCTCGCAGAAAGGCACTGGAAAAAATTCTCAAATTTTATGGGGTGATGCAGATGCTAAAAAACGTGCGTTTTTTAAAATAAAATCCAATGCAGGAACCTCAAAAAAACGTACGTTTAATTCAAAAAAATGACATTTCCTATGTAAAAAAGAATTAAACGTGATTTTCCTGCATTGTATTTTAATTTAAAAAACGCACATTTTTTAGCATCTGCATGCCATTATATTAAAAAGTTNCTCAAAAAAACGTACGTTTAATTCAAAAAAATGACATTTCCTATGTAAAAAAGAATTAAACGTGATTTTCCTGCATTGTATTTTAATTTAAAAAACGCACATTTTTTAGCATCTGCATGCCATTATATTAAAAAGTTTTTTTTCGTTCTTGAAATTTTGATAAAATTTTCATTAAGGAATGATTATCAGATTTCGCTCTGAAAAAGGTTTTGATGAATCGTACTCCAAAAGAAAATTCAATTTTTCATGAAAACGGAAAAATACGATAGACTTATGGGAAATATATTCTCTGTCTTTTTTTTCGATACCAATTTCGAGTGCATTTCTGCAAAAACACTGAAAAAAAACGAAGAAAAAACATGGATTTATGAATTTAATAAATGAAAACAAAAGCCCGCTGGTTGAGCTCGTTTTTTTCAACGGGCCAGGTCGACCCTGCCCACTGACGAGCGGCCCAAATGACTAGCCTGGACATTAGAAATGAAAGTCATAAGAATCCTTGAGCAAAATCTGACCTTGAAAAAATAACTCCCTGTTTTCTCGTCTTCGAAACTTTTACCATCTTTTGCCACAGACCAGTCTCACTTACAGGGGGTCGAAGTACTTCCCCATTTTACCGTTTTTTTTTCACAGTTGGAGAGTTGACCTCCTGATGATGGTGATATATTTTTATCGTCCGGAAATTGTTGTGAAAAAAGAATTATATCTCTCCCCAGTTTTTGTTCACATAACCATAGAAAAACCAAAAAAAGGTTCGAAAAAATTTAGATACATTTTTTTCACGAAGTTCTGAATTCTCAGGATTGATCAGCATTGCATTAATAAGTTTTCCGGTGAAGTTTGAAAAATTTTTTCAACTTTGAGCCATTTCACAACGCGTTTCATAATGATCGGTTCACTCCCGAATGTGACGAAATCGGTCAAATTAAGAATTTTTGAGAAAAAATAAAACAAAAGGTTGCTATAATTCGGGAAAGGGTTAAGTTCAATAAGAATTACATAACCGATAAATGAACTATTAGCATCATACTATGCTGTTTTCTCAAGTATTATTGTGAACTTCTGTCCCCACTTCATTTTGTATAATACAAAGAAATGATACCCGATGACCCCTCCCCCCTGAATATTTTAGATGCTAACAAGGGACATGTTTAAGGTTAGACACTTAACTTTTGATGAAAATTTGCATATATACTAAACCGACCCTCCTGATCACGATCCCGCATTCCGATTTTCCCATAGACTCCTCAGAAAAAAGTTATGAGTCTTCGAAATTGTCTTGTTTTCATTCATTTTCACCCGTTTTATTGAGTATTTTGACCTCAAACTTACACCAATCGATAGCAAATTTGATGCACAATCGATTCTGCACATTTTGGAACCCAAACAAAAACTTTATCCCACCCGAAACACCAAAAAACTGAAAACGGTCGCATGCCCTCCCCTCTTTTTCCCAGCCAGACAAACAAACACACACACGCGTCTTTTTATTATTTTTTGTTTGAAAATTACACACATTTTTTCGATTTTAGGCAATATGGTTTCAGCCAATATACCGTTTTCAGCTCTTATTCCATCTTTTTTGATGAAATAAAATGCATTGAGGTTTTCGCATATAAACAACAACAAAAAAAAGCGACAAACATGTCAAAAACGCGCATTTTCAAAGGCATATAACTTTTTTCTGAGGAGGTCCTGGGAAAATTGGACTACAGGACCGTGATCAGGAGGGTTGATTTGGTATACATACAGGTTTTCATCAAAAGTTAAGTGTCTAACCTTAAACATGTCCCTTGTAAGCGGAAATTGGAATACATAGTGAGGTAAGAAAAACACGAAGGGAATTTTCAAGCTTGTTTTTTATTCCCGAGAAATTGGGGGTGGAAGACAATTTTGCTTTGATAAAAAAGTGCCCTATTTTCCAAAAAACATATCTCAACTCAAACTTTTTTACGAAAGATACATGCCCTTTCTTATGTTTTTGTATCAGGAAATTTCAAAAAACTCCGTTAAATCGAGATTTTGACAGCGGTAATTTTGTTTCTGATCACGGTTTTGATGGTAGTTGAACAAAAATTTGTTTTTCGTTAATTTTCTAATAAAATGTGAATGATGAAGCACATATTTTGAATGAATTAGAAACAGACAGCAATGGAAAATCACTGGGGCTAAAAAACACATAAATGCTTCGTCATGAATCTTTACCATTTCCACAGATTTCCCATATTTCTCATATTTTTTGAATGTGAAAAAACAATTCCAGTTTTCCGAATCCTATACTTGAATAGTTCGCAAGGATCTGGAAATTTGTCTCCTAACTGGAAATTGAGACTTCGTGGATAGTATGAAGTTTACAATGAGGAAATCAAGCAATGCTTTCTTTTGAACTTGAGTTTTTAATTTTCAATTTTACGTTTATGTGTTTCACCGAATGGATTTTCATTTTCATCAAAGCGTTTTCTTTATCAAAAGACACCCCAAATAAATGATATACTTTTTCTCAGTCTATCAATGTTCTACTAATTCAATTTGTTGATGAATTGTAATAGAATTCCCAAATTTTGACCTCAAAAAAAGTTAAAGAAAATAAAAACCATTTGTTCATTCATAGCCATATAACACTTCAAATTTATAATATTCTTCCCATTCTTCGGCAAAGTCATTTTCTTCAGACTCCTCTTCGATTCCCAAACCGCTTTGCAACACTTTGCTAATCGGAACACCGGCATATTTTAGCTCCTCTCCACGTTCATCACAAATCGACGTCATGAATGATGCTGGTTTGCGAATGAGACCCAACTCTCTGGCCCAAGCATAATCGATTGGAAGAGCTGCTGGTGGAAGTTCAGGTTGTTGGACAATGACTCCGCTTTGCACCAATGAATCATATGTTTGGCGGATTTTGTTGCCAAGATCGTCGAACGAATCAGGGACAATAGCACCGGCAGCACGAAGAGCAGCATTCTTGCAAGCGGCAGTTTCACGTTGTGAATTGGCTGATGCTCCGGCATGACCAAATTGGACATCAGAAGTGATGTGATCGGCACATGTTCCAATGCACCACCCGATAAATGGCTTGGTTATGAGTTTCTTCTTTAGCAAATCGACAACTTTATATTCTTTGGTGCCACCAACTTCACCAAGCAAAATAATCATTTTGACACGATCATCAACTTGATATCTTGCGATATGTTCGGTGTAAGTACTTTCTGGAAACCCATCACCGCCAATGGCGATTCCATCGAAAACTCCGTCGGCGTTTTGCGAAATGATGGTGTTGAGTTCTCTGGTCATTTCACTAGAACGTGAAACGTAGGCAACACTTCCTGAACCATAGAGTAGTGACGTAAGGATAATTGTTCCAATTCCTCCAAGAGGGTCATCCGACGATTTCTGAAAAAATGCGCTCTATGAATAACAATGTTTTTTAAAAACATGCCTGAGATTCTTCATCTTGTTGTTCCCAAATGATCGCTTCGGTGTCATTTTTGAACAATCCAGGGGAATTTGCTTCTTTGAGTGGGTGTGTAGTTGGTACTAAAGTTGGAGCTGGTGATGATGGTTGTCGCTCCGTTCCTGCGGTGTTGTGTTCCAGGCTCAACGAAAATTGATCAGTCGTTTTTGGTTCTTGTGCGAAAGAGGAAAGTGAGTACAGGGCAGTTCTGATAATTTTTTCCACATCGTGAAACAGGCCAAATATATGAATAGGCAATAAGTGTTTGCCGGCTTCAGTTTGGATGCATTGCAGTTTTTGTCGCCCAATGTCGCTACTCATGATCAAAACAGTGACTTTGTGCTTCTTCAACGTTTCAGCGGAGGATTTCAAAGCCTTGACGAGTCCCTGGAAACAAGACATTATTACTTGGTTTGTTGACTTTTCTTGATCAAAATACTGGTTTTATTCATTCAAAAACGTACTCCGAATGTCTTGTTAATATTGTCGTTGTTGGCGATTGATCCACCAATGATGAGCACTTTGCCATCTTCTCTTGGTGGTCCTTCGGTCATCACAGAAAGAATTGTTTTGGCGTATTCGAATGTTTGCGCTTCCGACGGGTCTCCTGAGTATTCACCATAGTTGGCAAGTTCGTTTGCACCACCCAAGTCGCAAATTGTGTCTCTAAAACAATTATGTAAAAATAACTGATTGTTTTATGATACTCACGTGAAGACAACTGATGCTTCTCTACCAGTCACCATTGTCCAAACTCGGCCATTCCTGTTGAGAATTGTCAATTTGAGTGAAGCTACGGTTTTCGCATCCATATCGGAGATGTATTCTTCCTCCGATGTCAGATCTCGGCTGTCAACAAACACGAATGGGTTGATTTCCAAATATGTGAAGTGCAATTCCTTGTACCCTCTGTAGAGTTCACTGATAAACATTTTGACGATATCGAAATGTGGGAGACCAGCTCCAATCAATTTGGCCAATTGTTCATCAGATGGGGTCATTGCATTATTGTCGGTTTGGACGGGAATTCGAAGACTTCTCGATTTTGTTTCAACATCTCCAACTTCCATACCTCCTTGTTCGTAGAACATGATTACATCTTCTTCTCTTGTGCTGTAGATGGCAATGTACATCTCGTCGGTTTCAGCATACGCGCAGTACGGTTCGACAATGAATGTGTGGAGTCGGCCATGTGATTTGTCGACTTGAAGACGTTTTTCGAACAACGAACCGAGCCCTCCCGTAAAACCAATCTTCAATAAACCCATCACTAAACTACGTTCAATCAGTTGATCCGGCTTGATAACACGCTTCTGAAAAAAAAACTATTTTGGCTGGAATGATGATGATGATGTACCTGAGCTTGTTGAAGCCGGTCATATTTAGCAGCAACTTTTTGCGAGTCGTCGCCACTTTTCACATGGAAGGTGTGGGGTTTGTACACAATCGCTTTCTTCTCAAGAAACTTATACAAAAGTTCTTTTTCAGACACTTCAATAACTTTGGATGACATTTTCACCTGAAATAAAAAATAATTGAAATAGGTAGATGGAAAAAAAAACAAAACATGAGAAAATGCGAGAATGCAAAAATTGTAAAGATTGGGATGATAGAAATCAGAAATCGTCGTTACAAGAGATCACAAAAATTTGAAGAATAATGCTTTCACGAAATATAAGACAAAGTTGGACTGATCGTGAATAGAGAAAAACGACCACAAATGTTCAGAAAAACATCCATCTCTCGAACAAAATTGAAGACGATTCACAAAGTTTGGGTACGAGATTTTCGTGTCGTGCCTGCTATTTGAAGGATCGAGTCGATTAGCATCACCACCATCCAAATCTTTAATGATATCAACTTTGCTACTCTCGATTCTGAGTTCAGTTCCACTATCGGCAAAAAAGTATTCAGCTGTTTCTTAGTCCAACAAGTTGCTTGTGAACTTGGTCGCTGGCATGAGGCGATATTCGATGAAGGTGAACAGAGTGTTCCTTCTGCAAATTGATTTATTGACTTTTGTGAATATGAAACGGGTCATTGACATCAAAAATCAGCATTTGTAGTAACCAAACTCACTCTGGCGTCATTCTTTTTATCAACAAATAATACAGTTCGACATGTCCCAACGCGAAACCTTCACCATGAAAAGGACGGCAGCACGAGTTGATGTGTGATTGTAGACTGGTTGTTAGATTTTGACGTCAACACCATTCCATTTGCATCAGGACAAATTGTCAGTTCCATTTGTGTTGAATGTCATCGCAAGAGTAGAAGACATGTGGCTGAGTGCTAGACGAGTTCACCATACCATGCTGATTGGCTCGTTCACTCTGTAAAAAATATCATTGTTTTTGAATAATATTTAAAATTTTCGGTGAAACTAACTGGATAATAATACGCTACACGTAGTGTCGGTTTATAATATTCATGCTTATTCTATCCAACTTCGTTTTTGTAAACCCATCCGGAAGTGGTTTGTATAGGTTCAATGAGACAATTGTTGGTAAAACTGATGTAGTCAGTAGATGATATCCGACATACTTCGAAATATTGTTGTTGTTTGCTTTGAGCATGATTGATTGAGGTCGATATTCACAAAAGTATTTACAAAAAAACGAAAGAAAAAGTGAAAACATGATGATAACTGGGTGACAACAAAAAAAGAGGAAGGAAGACAAATGAAAGAAGAATAATGAATGAATTGATTGATTTGCAAATGACGTCGTGGCATATCGGACCAGCTACATTTCGCAATCCAAACAACAAAAAAAGCGCGCGCGCGCGGAGAAATTGAAAAAAGGATGGAGGTGGAAAAGAAAGAGTGATGGTGCAGGAAGAGGACGAGTGGAGAAACAAAAAAAGTTGGCGGGATCTTGACTATTTGATCCTTTTCAGATGATTTTTTGAATGTTTAAAGCTCGGAATTGACAAACTAAGATTGAACAAAGAGAAAAGGTGTTTGTCGATGGATATTTGTCTACCTAAATAAGCTGTAAGTGTTGCGTTTCGCAAAATAGATTTCGAAACAAAGTCTTGCACATTCAATTAGAAGAATTGTATTCAAAATGTTTTAGGGCATAAAACAAATGTATAAATCACAATTAAAGCTGATGAAAAATGAATACAACGGTATTTTTTCAATCTTGTTTTTCAATTGAATGTTTCACAGTTTCAATTCTCTCTGATAATTTTTTTTATTGTGTTACTTTTTGAATTGTAAATTCGAAACCATTTACTGAGTAACCTTCTGTATCACACAAGAACTGAATATATTCGTATACGCTTTTCTCATGACAAATTTAAAATGTTGTTTCCTAACTCAATTGGCAGCCGGGAAACGCCTCACTTAAAGTTCGTATGACTTCATATCTAGGATTTTTATTTTGTAGTTGTTGTTTTCAAGAAGAAATAAGCTATGAAGCTATTAGTTGATGTTGCGGAGTGTTACTTATGATAAATATTTTTTGCATGAAAAATGTAATATTGACATAAAATTTGATTTACCTCAACTCATAATCTATTATAAATAAAAATATAAAAGCACACGATGAGGTGGAAACAGAAGCTCACAGTAGTTCATGTATTGATTATCTTATTTATTGGAAGTTATTCTTTTCTGAATTATAGAAACCTTTTTTTTTATAAAGATGGAGCGTCCAACAATGTAGTACTGGCGCAGTAGGTCTTTGAATAAAAATTATTCAACACATCGTTGTTCAATTTCTGTTATACATTGGATCAATGAAATGCCATTATGCAGGTTGTTGGCATCTTGACCTCTTTTTCAAAATCTTTTGAAGCATATTTTAGAAAGATTATCAAAAATTATACGATCTTTGTCAGGGAAATATTATTTATTTGACATTTCTTCCATTTGAAAAATTTCATTTCATTTTAGGCCTGAAAGTTATGTTCATTTTTTCTATTCTAATATCATCCAAAAACCTTTAAAAATATTATTGTTATTAATCTTTCTCTCTTATTCAAACTTCATACTTTGAAAAGAGTTGATATTGAACTTTTCAAGCCTTCTATTATTTTTAGAAGCGTTAATCTCAGATCACTTCATTTTCAAGAAACCCTTATGTATACTAATTGGAATAGTAATTCATCACCAAAATACAGTATTTCAGCTATAATAGTTGATCATCAATGGTAAAAAAAATCGAATCAATCTATAAAAACAACAGAAAACCGAATCAATGTCAGACATGTACTATTCAAGAAAAATGCTGCCAAAATATCTTCTACAACTCTTGTATGGGAATGAAACAAAAGACAAAAAAAAAGTGTTTTTGTGTTCTCTTTTCAAAATAATTTTGTCTTTTTTTTCAGCTTTGTTTCATACTATTTTCATGTTTTTTAAAATTTTACTCACCAGGTTGAACATATTTCCAGTGAATTGCTACATATTTCAGAAGAAAGAGGGTTTTCTGATAGAAACTCATATGTTTTGTTTCACCTTCATTTATGATTATGTCGCTTAGTTGTTCGCTCTGGAACAAATATATTAAAACGGCACGGAAATATTATTTCAAAATTTACGTTCTATATGGGAAGAAATTGATTTTGAAATTCTTAAGATAATCTTTCTCTAATAATGCAAATTTTGACTGAAGGGCGTATTCAAAAAAAAATCATAGTCACCGATGTGGCTCAAATTTTTTTTTGGTGAAAGTACTATATATGGCCACGGTGAGCTTCTTTGGATAAGGCCTTTTTCATTCTTACAAAAAGGCTCTCTTAACACCTAGTTCTGAAAACTTTATCTGAAATTCTTCAAGCCAGAAGATCTGAGAGAAAATCTATCATTTTTTATGGACTCAATTTTTCAAAACTAACCTAGAAGTTCTTCTATGTTACTATGCACAATCATATCTACTATGATTATCGTGTCACATCATTGATTCAAAATTTGAAAGTTTTTTGACAAAGTTTTCCTGATCCTCGACTTCGAATCTTGAAACTGTTCAACAAAATTTAAGGGCCTTAGAAGTATAAAAACATTAAAAAATTCAAATTCTTTCTCTGGAACAAAAGTTTACGAAATGTCTTGTTTTTGTCAAAATCCTTTGGTATCATCTATATCGTTATGTTTTATCAAAATACTCATTTTCTTCTAAATTCATTTTTTCTTGAAAAGAACGAATTCTGACCTATCAGAAGCTTGAGGGGCAAAATCAATTTTCCTTTTTTTTCTAAATATTTTTAACCATACTTGTGAATGAACATTCAGTCTTTGAAACCCATTTCTGAAAAAAAATGAGATTAAAATTAATTTCCAAGTTCTTTTTGTTTTTTTTCATTAATATTCCATTAAAAATGTTCTCTGCAGGTTCTCGTGATATCTTTCTGCTACATAAATGGGAAACACTGAATATGACAAATATGTTGTGAAAAGCAAGAATGAAAGGTGAGAAAAATGTAATACAATTGTGTATACATCAGTCACAGAGATTTTTTCAGAAAGAAGCAACAAACTGTTTTTCAAGCAGAAAATCTTTTTAGATCAGGGAAAAAACAGAGGTTGGTATTTTTTCCTTTTACATGCTTATTCACCTTTTAATTGGTTCGAAGCGTGAACGAGCTAAATTCAAATGTGAGAAGTGCAATTATATGAAAACAGAAAAAGAGAGTAGAATTCAATAAGGGGATAAAATCCTCGTATTTTTTGTAGAATTGTTATTCAGTAAAAATATGAAACTTCTTGGCTTAGAAATAATTTGAACTGTTGACGGTAAGTTTCTTTTTTTATAATGGAATTTATGTAAAAAACGATCAGTCCTAAAAGATTCTTTTAATTTAATCCGAGCTTCTTTAAAACTAGAAACATATTTCATTTTGAGTTTTTTTTCATATTGACAATTGAGAATTCTTTTCATCATTATTGAATGCTTAAAGAAAATCAATCCCTTCCAATGACCCTATATTTTTCTTTCATTAAGCTGAAGTTCATCACCATTGAAAAATTCATTTTCGACAAAATATTTCGGAATAAAAAGTAATAATATTATTTTTGAGTTCGGAATTTGATTATTTTTTGCCGCGTTTAATTCCTTAATGTCGTAATTGTGCGTCAAAGTGTTTGCAGTGTCAGCACACAACATATTATTTCACGTGAAAGTATTTTTATTAATTTTTGAAAAAAAATTATTTTTTCGATTTTTTCCTTCTGAAGACTAAAATTCAAAGAGAAAGACTTCCTTCAACGGAGTGAATGCAGTTAATGTTAAACGATGAATGACAATGTACTTCAAAATACACCTCATTAAAAGTGGAGTAAAGAGACTCGACAAGTTGCGCTTAATTGAAAGAGCACATTTTTTAGGTAAGACTCTCGAGGGATTTTTATCGAAAAATCTAGTTTTCGAGAAAATTTTATTTGAAACAAGAAATTTGGAAACTTTTAACGTATTGTCCATTTTGTTTTTCTATTCCTTTCGCTTCGAGATATTTTGATCTACAAGTGTATAATTCTCTTATTTTCATTTACTATTTTGTCTAACAGATCAAAAAAAGTTTTCTGGCGAAGAGAATAGAAAATCAGAATAGACAACTTTGAAAGTTTTCAAATGTTTAACTTTGAGCATTTTTTTTCTCGAATGCTAGATTTTTCGGAAAAAATCCCTTGCGCGTCTTATCTATTATAAAAAATGTGCTCACTCATTTAAGCGCAACTTGCCAAGTCCTACCCCACCTTTACCGCTTAACTTGAATCAAAAAATCTTCTCCCAATTAATGTTCTCAACACTTATTTATGTGCTCTTTGTTCTACCTGAAATGATCCTGATCAATATAATCATGAGAAACAAAACATACCTACAAAACATGTAATCAATTCATCAAATCCTCATAAGTTTTTCCAGTCATTGTTAAAAGAGTGGAGTACATTAAACCGCCACCAAATAGGTATTGCAAAGCGGGATTTGCTCAGTTATCATCGACAATTCATATGAAACAAGCAACAAACTCCCAACAACAGCTTCCGATAAAACTGGTAGACGTGCCAGTCACACAAAATGTCAGAAGATGGAATGAAAATAAATAAAAAATAAAAATTTCAGTTGAGCAGAAGAGCAATAATTCCTGGTGTTGTATCAGCAGGTTCGATCTCTATAATTTTGATGGTTTCTAAGCATTATAAATTCTAGCATCCACTGTCTCCAATATTCGGGACGTCAACCCAAAAAAAGTTCGCAAAGAGGAACAGAAGTTTAAGATGAGACGAGTGCGTTTCCGATATTTTCCACAATTGCCGGAATCACAAATGTTTTTACTCAGCACACCTGCTTTTGAAGATTCACTTCTTCCAATTTGGTCTACCTTGTTATGACTCCTCAATTCCATTTTTCTGTTGTTTTTTTTCAATAATTTAATACCTTTTTCTTGTTTTCATAATTTTTATTTGTTTGGTTATAAAAGATCTTGCAAAAGTTACAAAGTACGGAAAAAGAATATATAGAAATCAAAAAAGTCATTATTTTGGAATCAAGATGTTTGCTGAAATTGATCGACTGATTCGAAAACGAAACAAATTCCTACCAAACTATTAGGAAACAGAACTAAAGAAATTCGGCACATGATTCTAATTATTCACACTTGATATAACAACATACTTCGAATCTTGATAAGCAAAACAGAAAAATGCTTTTGTTGACATGTCAAACTAACATTTTTTCGTGGAAAACGTCCGCAAGAAAATTCTGACAAATGATAAGCGATGAGCTTACTTGAAAATGTTTGAAACAATGTGAAAATTGTAGTACCTAGTAAGGTAACTCTGCTTCCGAATGATAAAGATTATCGAAACAGTCATCCCCGACGTTTCCGTTTTGGATATTTCTGGACGCACACATGCCACTTTTGTGTGTCGAAACGTTTACTTCACCTTTCGAGTTAGCTACTCATCGATATTGATACTTTCTCCTTAAGATGGTTCAGTTTTTTTTTAAATCAGTGTGACCGTGAAATTCACAAAAATGGGGACCTTATTACTCGATTGTTCAGATGTTTACTAGTTTTCAATGGCCTAATCTCAAACTGCTTGATATGAGAATTTTTATCTGAATTAACCTTTGAAAATGAATTCAGGTGGGTTGTTTAGTTCAATTGAAGAACTTCCATCTCACACAGTCTCTTTTCATAGGGTGAAAATTAGTGAGCCGATTCACATTTTTTATCCCTGCGAAATTGCAAATTTTTTTGCATAAAGTTGAGTGGCGCCAATTTGGTAAGGGCCCGGGTGTAACCATTTTTGGGGTTTTCGTTGAAAAAAACCCCCATCTAAAAGAAACATACTTCTTTTTTTCATATAAATAAAAATTAAATTCGATATAAATTTTTTTTTTTCAAAATTGGTTGAAACTGTTTGAGATGATAACATATATCTAGTTAAGCTATTTTATAACTTTTTGTGAGGACATTCGTTTGTTAGTTGTTCGATATCTCGCGTGTCTTTTTTGAATCCCTCATTAGTTTTGAAATTTGTTTCATTACCAAATTTCACTATACGATACTAAATCGTATTACATTATTTTAATTTGATCATTTGAAAAAAAAAAAAAATATCTATTAAAAATGTAAAAATTCTATACTTTCAAATAATCGATGCCCTTTTCACGGGCAGAAAACATTCTGAACTAAAAAAATGGGAAAAATTATATGTGGAATATTTGAAAATCATACAATTTTTGTTAGTTTTATGCGGCTTCCAAAAAAGCAAAAAAAAAAAAAAAGTTGAAAAACCTGTCCATAAACTCAAAAAAATACCGTATAAAGAAAGATGCATGCCTATTCCTCCTGTTTTTGAAAAAAAAATACGGTTAGACGTGGGCATGCGCCTTTAAATTGATACGGCTATATATATATATATATATATACAGTTTTTTGGGGGTAATTTTTTTCTAAGATATCGGATCGCTCCCAAATTTTTTTCTGGTATTTTTGACATGCTTAGAAATATATAACAACAATGTGATGCGAAGTTCGTTTTCAGAATTTTTATAACGGTTTTACTAATTTTTCTGAAAATAGTGAATTTCATATTTTTCTTCAACAGTCTAGTGTAGGTTCAAATTCGATCGGACTTTCGGTATGGAAGTTTTAAAAGTTGATTCCGGTCTATTTAAACATATTTTCAACATGACATCATGGGATATTCTATTTCTCCAGTCAATATTAAGTGGTATTACTGTAGAACTTGTTTATTGAAGTTCTTGGTAGAACATGGGCCTGTAAATAACTAAAATCTTGAGGTTAGGGTTTCATTTGATTTTAATAATGAACTAAATAAACCCAAATCTTATTAAAAAAATTTTGAAGCATCAAAACTGTCATAAAAACTACTTGGCATCGGCTTACGAGATGGATCGAAACCATCAGAACAAGGTTTCCAGTGGAAAAATATTTTTAATTATGATCAAAACCACTATAATTGATGTTTTACATATGAATGATCATAATTAAAAATATTTTTCCTAACCTCAAGATTTTAGTTATTTACAGGCCCATGTTCTACCAAGAACTTCAATAAACAAGTTCTACAGTAATACCACTTAATATTGACTGGAGAAATAGAATATCCCATGATGTCATGTTGAAAATATGTTTAAATAGACCGGAATTAACTTTTAAAACTTCCATACCGAAAGTCCGATCGAATTTGAACCTACACTAGACTGTTGAAGAAAAATCTGAAATTCACTATTTTCAGAAAAATTAGTAAAACCGTTATAAAAATTCTGAAAACGAACTTCGCATCACATTGTTGTTATATATTTCTGAGCATGTCAAAAATACCAGAAAAAAAATTAGGGAGCGATCCGATATCTTAGAAAAAAATTACCCCCAAAAAATCAAAAATTAAGAGGCCAACTTTTTTGTTACTGGAGAGAGATGATACACAAAGTTCCCTCTGATTTCAAACTATGTGAGTTTTTAAAACTATGTGAAAGTTTTCAAACTATGTGAAAGTTGTATCTGGTAAAGTAAAAGATGCTAGGAGAGGAATCTCATTGAAGAAAAATTTCTTAAGAGTAGTTCAATACCCGTCCTAGGAAAAACATTTTCATTTGGAGTTTTTTTGCGAAAAACCCCCAAAAAAAATCCAAGCTTAATTTTTTTGGTGGGTTTTTAGTAAAAAAAAAACCCCATCTAAGAGAAAAATGTTTGTCCTATGACGGATATTGAACCACTCCTATGAAGTTTTTTTTAGATGGTGCGCAATAGGAACCGAACCCTAACTGGAATCGACGTTCTCTTATTTGCCAGATCGGACACACAAACACACATCACGCAAGCGCTGTCCCCTATATCAATTCCCGATGGGTGCGAATCCCCTATAACTTTTCTTGCTGTTTTTTTTTACCGAGTAGAATGAATTTTGATCGATGATGATTTTCACTTGATCGAGGACTTCATTTTCGGTGTTCCTCCTACTGTTTTGAACAGTTTTTTCAATTGAAAAACTGTTTTCTGGAAACTAGTTGTTCATGTGAATTTCCAAAGTTCTTGTTAAAATTCACATGTTTCTAAGATGAAACAACGATTTATCAATATACAACAGCAAACAAGTCTAGATTCTTGTGATGAAAAAATAGATGTTGCCTAGCCATCATCATTGTAGTTACTGTATGACATTTTGAGATTTTAATCAAACGCGTAGAACTACTAAACGCGTACGCTTGATTCGGTATTTTCACGTACACGAAAAAATATATTTTAAACTGATGAAACATTATTTATTACTCATCACAATTATTGAGCAAATTCCCCCATTTCGTCTATATTGTAATCAATAGTGAGCTCGTACTTTCTGGAAAAAAAAACAATTCAACCAACTGGCAGTTTGAATTCATCGACATACATGTTCTCAACAGGAATATTGGGCCATCTGATGATATATTCCAAGCGGGTTCCATTGGCTGTGCAGTTGTGATATATCGTTGACACAATTTCATATGATGCCTAAAAATTTTGGAGCGGATCAACTTCATTCATCTCAATTAACTTACGCTGGCGTCTCCATCGTCGGTGGTATTTATTTCGATGAAGTCGTTGTTTTGTCCGTTGAAACTGTGAATATTCGATATATGCAAAGGGTCGTGTGAGTAGTCTCTAAAAAAAAATTTCAAAGTTTAACTAATTCCGACTTACCCGAGATCCTCTTCGTAGTGTAGCGTACGATAATACCAGTATTGTTGCTTCAAACAATTCACTCTTTCTTTGATTTTGAATAGGGTTTCTTCCAGTGGAACTTCACCGTCCGAATGAATTTTGCACACGAGGAGCAAAAAGATAGTGAGTATGAGAATTATTCGCATTTTTTGTGGAGACTGAGACAAAACTCCGTTTAAATAGAAAAAAAAACCAATCATTCGAATGAGGTCGTAAAATTATGATAATGTCAGGGGGCGTCTTCAATTTTTCATTTTTTACAAAACTTGTAAATAATCCTTTGAACAAAATCAAAGCGTTTCAATTATTCTGATTCATTTCGGAAAGGGTATTATCAGAAAATCATAAAAACAAAAAAAACGTGGGAAATCTTAAAACAGCTTTTTTGTAAGAAGGGAAAACGACAGGACAAAAGAAGTCATAGTCTCAGATTGGGCTCAAATTTTTTTTCTGAAAAGCCTCATGCATGGACACAATGTTTTTGTATTTATTAGTTAAATTTTAACAAAAAACAAATTTTCAGGTGAAAAATATATTTTTTTATTTCAAAAGATAAAAATATTCAAAAGATAAAAATATCGAATCGGAAATTTTATTCGTTGGACCCTAACAAACCTCGTAGGGAGAGCAAAACTGACTATTTCAGTCTTTATAAAGCATTTTCGCGATTTCTGACCATTTTTGAAATTTTCCTCCCATCTTTTAACATAACATATATACTTTTAAATAAAAATTCCTGTAGTTTTCGATAATTGCGCTTGAAAAGTAGTCATTGTTTTCTCTGACCATTCCTATTCTTCCTTTGTCTTCAATCATTCGGATCAAGTGAGGAAATGATCGAATTTTTAAAATCGAGTTTCAAGCATCTTCTATTAAACATTTTGAGCATAATTTCAGCATAAAACGATGAACAACTGGTTAATCCAGGTCATTCTCAGAAGATGCTCCTATTCGCATCTGGTATTCATTTTTTTCGTAGACAATAGTCTGTATACCAGTGAAAACAGAGGCTGCAAGTTGCTTTATTCAAATTTAGTCAAAACTTGTAACAGTTTTATGATTCTCTGAGAAAAACCTTTTTTTTTGTGATATATATGATTCGTTATGGACAAGATTGTTTTCAATGTAATGAAAATATTCTATAAGTTGGAATTTACTAGGAAATACACTAACAAGTTCTATAATCTAAACTATAAAATAAATTTTTGATATTGTCAATAGTATTTTTTGATTTCTGTTGTGTTGAAATTTCGATCACCATAGTGTTGCTTAACTCTTTGAAAAAAATGATAATGGTCTAGAGAAGGATACCAGTGAAGTTGCACATTAACTGCACCTTAACATCAACACACACAAAACTAGCAAAGTTACAACTAGTGAAATGATGAAAAAACCCATTGTGCGATAAAAATGAATCGAATAATAGCGAAATATTACTTTGACAGACTGACAGCTTTCTGGTCGCCAGACCAAATGTATTGAAATCAGTTGAAAAATTGAATACGGTTTCTGAAACAACAACACCACTGATTGTTATTATTTTCTCAAATGTTTCGGTTCGAAATTTCTAAAAAAAAACTGACTTGATTCGCTGCAAATTGATTGGGAGGAGACGGTCGGTGGCCAATGCAAAAGTGGTGAGGGCAGCTTTCTTCTTTTTCGTGTCGCACGAGGTCGCAAATCAAGTGGACCGTGGTGATGAACACGTTGTTTCGGCAGTTTTCGGTGTATTTGGGCGTGGTTGGGAATCGGCTGTGCAAAGTTGGCTGATCTCTTCAGTGGTGATCGTTTCATCCGAGTTGAGTTTGAACATGAGATCCTTAACCGCATCACATCGAAGATCTTTTTTAGCAACATCGATGTGTAAGCGATGAAGATATTTTTATCGTACTTACACATCGAGTGTGCCGGGATATCTTGCGCATCTGGCCACGAAAATCACGTTTACCGTTCGAAGATGACAGATAAACCTAAACATGTTCCTGTTATATTGATATGAACCATTTTAGTCAATGTGACCAACTACAACATACTAAAAAGAAGCATTCTGTGTGACAAAAATTATTCTCAGTTCACAAATAATTTTACTTCAGAACAACATATATCTTAGCATTTTCAACCGGTGATTAACTCTCGCTCCAAAAAAAGCAATCATATTGTTCATAGAACTTGATACACAAAAAAGTATACTATATGTAATCTCAACATTTTCAACTTGTTCTGCAAAAAAACAAGTTCGCTTCAGTATGGCGGTACTAGCTGGCACTGATAAACAATTTCATTAGTACCAAATAATTGTAATATTATTCAAAAAATATTTCTAGGGAAAGTTAATCACATGTTGAAAATGCTAAGAGATATGTTGTTCTGAAGTAAAGTTATTTGTGAACTGAGAATAATTGTTGTCACATAGGATGCTTCTTTTTAGTATGTTGTAGTTGGTCATATCAATATAACAGGAACATGTTTAGGTTTATCTGTCATCTTCGAACGGTAAACGTGATTTTTTTAACTGTGAGTATACACTAAACATATAACAACAAACTGTTAATTTTATATGGTTTAAACATACATAGATCAAACATAGATTTTTCATGCTACAACAAGTTTCTAAACGTTATGTTCTTTACTCTGAACAAAACGATGTACTGAAAAAAGGTATATCCATCAGATCAGTTTCTACGGTTACAGGGTTAAATGCAGTCGGTCACGTACTTGATTTCGGAAAATAAAGTAACTTCTTGTCCCAAAACCAACCAGTTCCAAACATTTTTGGTTTTTTATTCAAAAAAATAGTTGTGAAATGAAAATAAATGCAGTCCGTCACATACTTGATTTTGAAAAAGAAAAATTTTATCCCAAAGATTTTTGGTTTTTCATTCAAAAATATAGTTAAAAAACCAACAATCTTTGAGACTGCTTAAGTTTTGGAGAAGAAATTACTTATTTTTCAAAATGTAATATGTGACCGACTGTATTTATTTTTTAATTGAGAATTTCATTTTTGATTAAAACACCAACAATCTTTGGGTCTGCTTTGGTTTGGAATTATTTTTATTGGTGCATTTGGATCCATGAAAAAAGAAAAACAAGGTTCTGGCGCTTCAGCTTTCGAAAAAAAGGCTGAACTAATTCGACTATCATATTCAACGTCTCATTTTGAACTGAAAAAACTTACTTTGCAAACAAATGATAATTTTATTAATCGTTTATTTTTATTTAATTTTAATAAACACTTTATAAAATTTACATATACCTTTGGAGGTATTGCTTCCATTGTCTTTCTACACTTTCCTTTGTTTAATTGTTGTGCTTTTCGCCGTTTTTATCGATTAAGCGACGGTACTTGAAGTCAGACCTGTAAAATTACAATTATGAAAGAAAAATGTAATGAATGCAAAAAGTAATGAATGCTTCCAAATGTTGTTCTTTCTTTGGATCCTTCTTGTTCTTCTCGATGAATTGTTCAGCGATGTTCAATGTACTCTTGTCACACATTTTTTTGCGATGAATCTGGGTTGATTTCGTTTGCACTCTGTAATATTAGAATTACTCAGGCCTTAATTGTGTGGAATTTTATCGAACTTCATTCTGCAATGATATAAAACAAAATAGCAGTTGAATAATTCAACACGTGACGTGAAGACTGTTCGAAGTTTTTCATTTTAAATTTTTTTGTGTGTGTGTGTGTAACAAATGCAAATGTAAACGACATAATTTGACTAGCTACATCTACAGTGATTGCAGTGGAAGGAACTTCGATATGGTGAATAGAATCTGCAGGAATGGTCAACAGAAAAAAGAGGAGAAGAGACGATCGCTTGAAATTTATTCAGGCACCACCTGTCGAATTTTAGGAAGAAGGTAGATAATTTTCAATGAAAGTATGGGTACATATATGATTTTTCATGTTCTTCACGATGAACAAGTTGTTTTCGCTTGTTATCTGGAGAACCTAGCACTATAATTCCAGAGTTTATTCATTTAACTATCTGAAGACGTTCACTGTAAACGAAAATGACTTATGAATGAATAAAATGAGAACTGCAAACACAAAAAAAGAGAAAATGTGGATTCAAAAAAGTGTTTTATGACTTGAAACTGTGCAACGCTCTGTTACAAAAAGGGTTTGAATCTGAATTTTTTAAAGATACTGTAAAAAACGTAAAGGTGTGAGGAACCGTTTGAAATTGAAAACTAAACGGGAATTTTTGGGAACATAGATGAAAATTGAATTTTGCGCTTCAAACAAGGTATTTTCTATACCTCAAAAAAATTCATTTGTTTTATCTCAACACAAAAATGAAATTCCCACAAAATCAAATAATGGCTTTTTAATATTTTCGAAAAATCTTTGCGGAAAACCGAGTTATATTAATACTCAACGTCGTAGTGTCTATACATAAAAAATTGACTATGAACTTTTTGAGCCGCTGTCTTCGGAAAATGAGAAATAACGTATTTTAACTGTTTTGATCATCTGTTCAATGAGAAATAGAAGTAAAACGGGGAGTAATATTTTTGTTGTTGTTTTCAGCTTTGATATTCGCACAAATGTGAAGCAAAATTATCTCTCGGTTTTGAAAACAATGATAGCAATTGATTTGATTTTAGTTAAGCTGATATCAAAAAATACCTTTGTTAAATCCGGCCAATTTGTTGGGCCCGTAAATTCAGCCAATAATCGTATGGTTTCTGATCGATTCTTTCCATAAGCAGCAGACAAAGTGTTAAATGCTTTGTAGGGAATAGCTCCTCGGGAACCAAGCAAACGCGACAGCTGTTGAAAGAGCGGCGGTTCCAAGCACGCTAGGATAAATGGACTTGGCATAGCCTGTAACAATAACTAAATTAGTTGGATGTAAAAAATAACTTACGAATTCTTTGAACAAAACTTCGACTTCGCATTTCTGCGAAGCAATCGCCTGTATTGCGGTTATATCGAGTTGCTCGAATATGGAACAAAGCACTTCCATCTGAAAATAACAATATCAAATGCGTTCAATGAGTGATCCAATTTATACAACCTAACCTTTTTCGAATTTATCTCTCCGTAGTTTCCTTTTTCAATGAATTTTCGATGACCTGGGTTTTTTGAGGATGACGGCGAGCTTTGCGCTATTCTCTATGTTCTTTGAGTGCTTCATTTCTCTCAATAATGTCACAATCACTTTCTTCGGTTAATCTGTGTTGCTTTCTTCCGATTTTGTCTGCATGTTTCCGACCTATAACGATAGAATAAATTTCGGCCTTATTTTAAATCCTTTTAGGGATCTAAATGCACCTATATTGAAAGTCGACTACGCTTTCTCTTCTGAAAGAGCTGTGCATTTTCTTTCACACAAAGCTTTTTTCTTTCTTTTTTTTCGAAAAACAATGTGTGCGGTAGAGCACGCTTGTTCGCGGTGATGGCTCCGCTGATTTTTTTGTTTTCCCTTTTTTACTGACGCGTACATGCAAATCTAAAAAAAAATTTGTTATACGGATTGGTAATCACAGAACTGAAATAAATTGAATTAGCAAAACTTGTAGTTATAACGCAGTCGCCCTTTAATTAAAGGGGGGGGGGGGTAACACCACTTTTTGAGTATAGTTTTGTTGACTTGAAAAAAAGAGGAAGTTCGGTATAGTAAAACCCCAAAGGTAAATTCTACCGGAAAGCCTAGTATTCGAGGAATTTGGATTTAAACATTTTTTGAACGTATTTACGTGGTAAAATTTGTAGAGGACTGGACAAATTCTCGAATACAAGTTTTGAGAAAAAGTTAAGGAGCTCGCGAACCTCTTTTGTCAGCTTCAGAAGTCACAAAATGTGCCATTTTTCACCGATTTTCACAAAAAAGTTACAAGTTACAGACTTGGTAAATGAATTGTCAAAAATGTTGATGGGGACAAGTTGAATCTTGTATGTTTGAATTTTTCAATCAGTTTCATTTTATATCAAAACAAGAATTGTTCAACGGACGCATCTAGGAGCCCGTTTTTGGTGACGCCTGATAAGCCTGCCGCTCGGCACGCACATTGTGCGGTTTTGAAAAGAAAACATACACTCGGGCTGGCGTCGCCGGCCGTGACACAAAAAACAACGAGGTAAGGCGCTCAATCCATGACCATACTCCATGCCTTTTAGAGATTTAGTATGTATGTGTACACCAAATTTGTGCTACAAAAAAACTAAACCACCGATTCGCCTGATTTTCCTAACACAGAAAAATTGATGACAACTGCAAAACAGAGCGGTGTCAAAAAATAATTTTTGGGAAAAAGAGAATGGTCATTTCTGAAAAACAATATATTTCCTGAACATCCTGAAAATTGTGAATACGCTTCAAAAACATCAAGATGTGTTCTCGGTGATACATCAAATCTTGGCGGTGCAAAACACACTTCGACGTGATTTGGGTTATCTGATTTTTCTGAAAAATCCGTAAACTCCGAAAAATGGAAAATTGCGAAACGGAGAACTGTACAGCTCTGTTGCAAAGCACAGTGAACACTTTGTCGGGATTAGAAGTGATAACAGATTTTAGTTTGATTCATAAGGGCCCCACACAATGACTCATACGTCATCCTTGTAACTTTTTCACACCATCTACTTGTTGGTTCTTCAATCTAAACTCTCGAACAGCCTCAATTTAAAGTACGGTCAAGAGTGCGAATGTTCCGGATAGTAGAATTATCCCTATTACTTTGGGCATGAAAAATTTTACCACAACTTTGTTTTTTTGCAATTGGAAACTCACGTCATTCGAAGTCTGTAACCGTTTGGAAGACCGCAGTCGCTGTGACACTGCATCAAGTTTCTGAAAGATCTTGGTATCGTGCGGTTCGGAAACGGTTCCTTTTTCATCGAGACTGTCTGACGCTTGATACTCCTCTTGAGCGTCCACTTTGACGTTCTGAAGTCCTCCTGATGATTGATTGATCATTGGATCTCCAATTTCAGGATCAACTTCCGCAAATAATTTTGCCGCATCCAAAGGGGTGTTCAGAAAAAGTCAAAGTTACATTCTGCACTGATTATAATTATGAGCAAGAACCAACCTTCAAATCCTCAGTGACGACAGCCTTCGTAGATGTGTCGAGGTTTTCCTTGTTTCCAATCTCGGATTTTTGATGGGGCAGAGGAATGGAAGTTCCAGACAAGGTGATGGTATTGTGTATCTCAAAATACTTGCTTTCTTCGGAATCAATTCTTTTTTCGTCGATACTCTTTGATGGTGGACACTGTTCTTGTGTTTCCACTTTGACTATTTGAAGTCTTCCTGCTGATTCGTTGATCATTGGATCTCCAATTTTAGGATCAATTTCCGAAAATTTTCCGGGGGGTGTTCTGAAAAAGTCAAATTTACAATCTGTTTTTGTCGAAGTGGTCATTTTAGAACAAAAAGAATTCACAAAAAAAGCAAGAGGGTAATCCGTATGCACACTATTAACATAACCGAAAGGAACAAATCTGACGAGAGCAATTTTTTTTTCAGAAATGGTTATTACATTTACACTCAGTGAATGAAGTTTTAAAAAATGATAAGAGATTTAAAAAAATAAAAGTTTTTTTTTGATTGTGCTGAGTGACCACTTTTTGTTGCTTGTTTTCCTTGTTATGTGCATTCTTACTCACTTCCATCTGAAAACACAAATCATGATCACTGTTTTTGAGAAAGAGAAGAACGGTTTTGTATGAATTATCAGGACAATTATAAATGACGAAAAAAAACCGATTTAGCATTGATGTTTTTTTTAATGATTTGACTATACTGATAACGTTTATTCGGTGAAAACATATTCATAGCAATATTGAAAAGCGAAAAAGTTATCGCTGATAAAACTTTTTCGCTTTTCAATATTGCTATGAATATGTTTTCATCGAATAAACGTTATCAGTATAGTCAAATCATTAAAAAAAAACATCAATGCTAAATCGGTTTTTTGAGTGTAAATATAATAACCATTTCTGAAGAAAAAATTGCTCGCGTCAGATTTGTTCCTTTCAATTCAACGTCAAGGTATAAGGCTTTTGAAATATTTTGTTTTGTCTCATTTCGAAAAAAAACTTGGGAGACTTCATCGGAGAGAACTTGATTTTTAACTTTTTTGCGAAATTTTCTCATGAAATCAGTTCCGAATAATTCACAGAACTTTTTTCTACGAAGTTTTTGTACAGAAAAAAAAAAATGAATTTTCATCATTTTGGCAAAACAAATTTTTGCGTGGAAGCAGTTTCAAATGGTTCCCAACATTTTTTTTTATCGTTGCTGTCTTTCGACTCAGTTTCATTTTTTTAATATGAATTACTTAATTTGTTGAATTATATTGGTGATTTTGTGACGTTCATTATCTATATTGAAATTGAGAAAGTTGAGAAATCACTCACTTTATTCGTTTTGAAATATGACGAAAAACCGAAAGTATGTGCATCTGTGGGATTGTTTAGTTTGTTTGCAATAGTTCGGTTGGCAGTTCGGAGCGTTGTTAATAATAGATAATTTTCTCAAAAAACATCACATCACATAAAACCACCTATTCAGAAGTGAAGCAAAAAATTATTTTTAATTTGTGTAAAAACTTGCCGTTTTATGATTTCATTCTTCCCAAACATTGATTTTTTAAACCAGTTATTTTTCGTCGTTCAATTGTTCTTTCAGGCCCTAAAAGACTAAAACTGTATTTTCTCGAAGCCTGTCCCGAAGTGCGTTTATATTACAAGTGTGTTTCTATTAACGAGTGCGCTAATAATTTTCAAAATCTTTAAAAAAAAAAAAATTTACTTTTACGTGGTTGTATTCAGAAAAAAAAGCGAAAATGTTGAAAAACACCGTTATTTTTTGAATTTTGTTTCGAGAACACAACACATTCAACGAACGAAAGTGAAAATATAAGAAAAATGTATGAATTTTGTTAAGAGGGTTAACTTCTATAAGAGACTGGGCTTCTATTTGTCGCTGCCATTCCCCGAGTGCGCTTATATTACAGGTATGCTTATATTTCAGTATTTACGGTATTAAAACTTCGAGTTCTTGTGAATTTTTCCCTCGTTAGTACAACTTTTCCAAATCAGTTCAAGTGAATTTGTAATCAGTTTTGAATAATGGCTTTCTCACAAAACCTGACAAATTTCGAGATTCAGAAAAAAATACAAAGTTTGCAAAGGTAATAGCAATTGTTGAAGGCCTATTCTTACTTATATTGTTAGGCAAACTCAGACTGCAAAATTCTCAGTTTGTTGTTTCTGTTTTTCTTTTCATCCTTCATGAAATAATTGCGAAAAATCCGTACTATTTTTTGAAAAAGTTTTTTTTCAGAATGGAGGTTAATCGATTGGATAGAGCACAGGAAGTAAGCGATTTTCATTGAGAACGTTCGAAGAACGAAGAAGTTTCTCGGATTTTTGCAAAACAAAATTATACATTTGGTAGCATCTCCTCGCCGACCATTTGGAAGTTGTAAAAAATTGGCTGAACATTTTCACAAATGATTTGCATCCGACTCAGCCAGTTTTTGAAATTATCAATGTTCTCCAATTCGTTCAAACTATTATGGAAAATTGTCGCACTCTTGCCCAATTTGAGGTCAGTATATTTTTTTCAAATCAAAAAAAAAAAAAAAAAAACGTTGATTTCAGGAATGCGAAAACGCTTACCACGAAATTGAAGTCCTCTCGCGCAGATGTTTGGCATTGCCACCTCGTATCAATCCGGGCCCTCGTTGTCGCTGATAAAACTTTTTCGCTTTTCAATATTGCTATGAATATGTTTTCATCGAATAAACGTTATCAGTATAGTCAAATCATTAGAAAAACATCAATGCTAAATCGGTTTTTTTTCGTCATTTATAATTGTCCTGATAATTCATACAAAACCGTTCTTCTCTTTCTCAAAAACAGTGATCATGATTTGTGTTGTCAGATGAAAGTGAGTAAGAATGCACATAACAAGGAAAACAAGCAACAAAAAGTGGTCACTCAGCACAATCAAAAAAAAAACTTTTATTTTTTTAAATCTCTTATCATTTTTTAAAACTTCATTCACTGAGTGTAAATGTAATAACCATTTCTGAAAAAAAAAATTGCTCGCGTCAGATTTGTTCCTTTCAATTCAACGTCAAAGTATAAGGCTTTTGAAATAATTTGTTTTGTCTCATTTCGAAAAAAAACTTGGGAGACTTCATCGGAGAGAACTTGATTTTTAACTTTTTGCGAAATTTTCTCATGAAATCAGTTCCGAATAATTCACAGAACTTTTTTCTACAATCGTATATGAGTTCAAAAAATAAACAACACCTGTGAACAAGATTGAAAATTTTCCATAAATTTCACACAGTAAAACAAAATTGTTAAATTTCGTTTAGTTTTATGTTTCTTTTCTTTTTTGTTCAGTCATTCATTTTTGAACAACTCAAAATGACGACATGAAAAAATACAAAAATACAACATACAATCATATGATTTGGGAAATAAGGGATTACCACATGCACGTTGATAATCAATATGAATGAAAGATAATAATATACTCAAACAATCAAATGAAGTGAAATTATGAACATTGAAATTGTTGAACCCATATGTACAGCATTTATTCCTAGATTTTCATGAAGTTATGTGTATTTCGTATTTGACTCTCTGGAAGCTTGAAAACATTTAATTGATTCAAGGTTATTTGAGTACATACATATTTCGCGATTTCTCAAAATCGTCAATGATAACTGTTGAGTTTGAGAATATTGCATCGAGTTCAGCGCGCATAGCATGCAATCCAGTAACACTTTAAAATTCTTAGTTTTAAATGTATGTTTGTTATACAGTAAACCTCACACTTCTGCCTGAGATCTACGATTTTGTGTATTTTGGGCTGTGATTGCCTCCATGCCATGGAGTCCTTGGTGATGAAAGTTTTATGACCGAAATTAAAATCTTACGCTTTTGATTCCAAAACAAGAACTTTAGTTCTCAAACAACGAAGAAAGTTGGTTTTTTATGTTTGAATAGTTTTCACGATGAGCCGAGTTATGGTCATTTGAATTTTCAAGCTACTGCCAGCCATCCCGAGAGTGAATATTTCTAACTCGCGCTTTTTACATGTTGTTCCGGTTATTCAAACATTGAAGTGTTTTTACAAAAATAATCTGCCAAAATTATTTTTGTTGTGCCAAGCATCATCTGGATTCTCGATTTAACCAATAGTACACAAAATTTTGAACACTACTAATTAGAGGCCAATGAATTCCATCAAAGTTATCTAATTTTCATTACTTCCTTCATCTAAAATTCGCCTCATAAGGTTGGAAAGAGCTATGCTTATATTTAAAGATTTGTAAAAACGTATCTTTAGACTTAGTTTTTCTCTTTGTTTAATTTAATTTTTCAATAACAGCGATTTTTTTCTACCAACTTTTTTTTTGTTGAACTGATAAAAGAATTCCACCCAATTGCTTATTTTGTTGGTTGATCGGTTGTTTGAAAGTATTTTCAAAACATAAACCGAGAAAGATCATGTTCGAACACCTCAAAACCGGTGATCTGAAAACTTCTTTCAAATGTTCCCTTTTCCAAGGTATCGATATGAAATATTCCCAATTAAATCTTCCAAAAAGAGTGAAAACCTTCATCATTCAAAACATCAACATGCTAAAAACTTTAAAATATTAACAATAATTTTTGGGAAAACACTCGGGGTTAAAGATGTGACAATAAATATAAAGAAGACAGGTATTTCTATACAATAATTGAAACGCATGCGAGCGTGGGTTCTTATAGAGAAAAAAAAACTGTTAACAAAAACAACAAAGATAAAAACTAACATGAAGTAGAGCAGTAGAGCATTAGGAACAAGATTTTGGAAACAAATCGAGTGGAAGGATTTATAGTGACGATTCTTGTTTATTGTTGTGTTGGTTGAGCGGTGCAGATATATTCGTTGATAACACGCGTCAACCAATACTTTTTCGCGTTTATCTTCTGTAAAAATGTGTGTACAGTTTTAAAATTAGTGAAAGGAACTTTTATAATTTAGTTAGTTTTGTATAGTTTCCTCACAAGAATATGCAAAATCAAAAAACCGTGGAATTCGAAAAAAAATGTTTGTGATTTTTCGAATATCGCGTTTAAACACTGAATTCTCCCATTAATCTTTAATTCCACAATCTTGGGTTGTTTGATTATAAAATCAACTTACATCATATTGTACCCAAGTCTCACAAAACATGATATCATCCAAAGCAACATTGATTGAAGAACGGATGTGTTCTGATCTCGGACAACGCTGAAATGATCGATCAATACACAAAGCCATTGAAGATGCCCAACTGGCCCATTCACCGAGTTGCTCCTGAAATAATAAAAATTGTTGTGAGATAATTAAGAATTTCTGATTTTCAAAAAAAAAAATTAGAAACCGACCCAATCGGTAGGAATTTGAAAAAATTTTTAGAAAAGATCATAGTTTTTAAATTTTATAAGAGGCCACATTAGAAGAATTCATCACTTACCATTTCTTTAGTTGTAATGGGCTGGCTTCGGATATCGATAACACAATCTTTGATAGCTTCCGTGGCAAGTTCGATCAAATCACAGACAGCCTGAAAAAAAAATCTGAACATATGGCATCAAGTTTTATTAGACCACTCGGTTCATGCAAACAAATTTTGTGACTTCACAAAAATGAGGGTCACAACAAGACAAAGAGTTCTACAAGTCACTGTAAATTCGAATGCTCGATGTATGAACCTGAAGTCTCAGTGACAAAATTGAATTGACTCACCAAAAATTCACTGTAGGTGCGGAAACTCGCGATACGGCCAATCACCCTATCGACCGCTTCGATGAGACTTCGCGTGTTCAATGTTGTGTTCGGGCGATCATTATTGTAAATGGCCCAATCTGATGCCCAGCTGACAAATGAGGAGAGATAGTTCTGAAAAAATACTATATTTGATGAAATAAATTCGAAATTTGTTTTCAGCCTTCTTTATGTATCACTTACCTTCTCTTTTCTATTCAATTTTTGGAGTTTGATGCCCTTTGGCCAATCACAGTTGTGTCTAATATTTGCAATCCGTACACCATTGTGCCAAATATATGGTTTGAATTTAGACGATTGTGGATCTTTGGCTTCTTCAGAACTCGATTCCTCACGTTTTTGATTGACGGGTCCATCACCTTGGACATCAATTGTCTTTGCGACCAACTCTTCGCGTCGATCTCTCTCAACAACTTTTCCAGATTCTACTTGTTCCTCGTGAAGTGTAAGTTTTTCAGAGCGTCGTCGAGGAACATTATGCGAAGTTTGTGCATTTAACACACTGTCAAAGTCATAATCACCATCGAGCCAGACAGGTGGATCATCAAGAGAAATGACGCCGGCTTTGCTACTATGGTTTACGCACAACTGGTCGCCAACTGCGGTGACGGCACTTTTATCCTCGCGAAATTTGCGCTTCTCTGTGTCCTTGGGAAACTGTTTGTAATCCATTTCGCCTGTTTTTGATTCGGTCTAAAACATATCAACAGTTTATTTGAACAAAGTATGAAGTGGTTATTTGAACTGCCGAAAGAAATTTAATAGTTTTTTTTCGAAAGAATAAGCCATTTTCTGACAATCCGGGAAATTTTTTTGAATATCCACTCGTCAAACTTTTCCACAAAAAAACCATTTTTTTTAAATGATTTTTGTCGAAAGGATTCGTTTATGCCAACCATGTACAGTACTGTGCATTAATATATACAATTTCAGATTTCTGACTGAAATTAGAACTCTGCTGAAAATGATTCAATCGACGCATTTTTCTGGGTTTTCAGGGGTCGTCTACAATGCTAGGAAATTTTCAGATTTTGATTTGAAAAAGCAAACGTGGTGTAATAACATGAAACGTGGTGTCCGTTTTGCATATATCAATGCACGCTACTGTATGTAGCTTGTCGTAAAAATATATAATCATTTTTTGATGTTTTTTCCTAAAACACTGTTCACTCACTACAATATCCGATTGAACAAATGTGAGGTTCTTTAGTAAATTCTTCGGTTCATATTTGGCTGGCATCGCTCGATTTGTTTTTTTGTCGCTTTTCGACTTTTTCGAGTTCTTGGACAATTCCCTGCGTCCCATTGTGGGTGTCTGGAAAAAATATAGTTTTTTTTCGGCAAGTTTTTATTAAACGCAATATATCGATTTGAGAGAGGTATAAGGAAATGGGAAAAATAGAAAAACACGATAACAAAATTGTATTCCGAAATGTTATCGTTAGGCTTTGTAATGTGAAAGGATTATTAAAACTCGAGAAACGACAAAAAATATCTTTTGTTTTTGAGAGACTTCAAAAAACAAGTGAACAAGAAAAGTGGCGACCGCGACGCAGAGGAAACGCGTTGCAACAAATGAACAGGAGAACACTTTGATTTCCCTATATTTCGAAAAGAATTTTTGGAGAATTTAGATTGTCGGACAATGTTCTACTGGAAACATAAAGAAAATTGCAAATTTTAGAAATATGAGAAATTTGGCATGTTGCAGAAATGTTAAAAAATTCCTACGATTTCCAGAGTTGCAAGAAGTCAGGAACAAACGCAGATATTTCAGAAGATCAACTTATAAAAACAGACAATTCTTGAAATATATTCAACAAGTCTCCTTGTCATCATCGAAGAAAACAACAACGAGAAGAGAGGTAACATTTTTGAATGAATGCAATGGTAATGTGGGCGGAGTTTATTGACCAATAACAGAAGGGCACGCGAACAATAGTGAAACGCAGTGTGACGGTATGTACTGGATGACAGCGTCAACAAAAAATGGTTTGTTACAGAAATAAATGATATTTGCTGTCAAATCAGAGAGAACAGAACGAGAAAATAAAAAAGAGTGACTGAAGAAAATGACATTTTTGCATAATGAGCGGAGTTCAGAATAAAAGTTGACAGACTATCTGGCTGATCGTCTCGCACAGATATAAACTCATTCAATATGAGATAGATTGGCTCATGATAAAAATTATTCAAAATGATGCGATCAAGGAAAACAAATATCGACGATACGGAGAATGATAATAGCTAAGAGAATGGTGTCTTTGATTTTAAACTGAAAATGAATTTCATGTGATAATTCACGTTTCTCGACTGCATTATCATGAGGCCAAAATTATAAATTTTTACGTTCTATCACGAAGTTTCAAAACCACACAAGTATTAATGGAAAATATCAGCATTCTCTTCAACATCAAATACATTACTGCATTGAAGTTAGTTGAATTCTTCATAAAATAAAGACAGATTCACTTCAATTTTGATAGTGATTTTTACTCATTTCATGAGTTTTTCAAAAAATAAAATTCTCTTTCACTCAAATACACTTGCTTGCTGTATTTTTTTTTCTTCTGCTGTCATAATACCATTTAGAACAAAAAATAATTTCTGAAGAGAAATCATACTGAAGTATGAAAATTAAACATAGTAAGACAACACAGAAAATCAAGTTTATGAATTGTGCAAAAAAAAAAAGAAAATGAACAGCAAAGAATGAAAAAAAAAACTCTCGAGAAACGAATCGGGCAGTGACACACAAAACACGCCAGTCTTCCTCATTTTGCGCATATTGTGTTTTTGTTTGGAGACGATTTCCTATGTTTGGTTTTACGAGTTGTTTTATAATTCGAAATGAATTATCAAGAAAAGAAAATCGTGGAACAATGAAAGTGTATAGTTTAGAGCTAAGAAACGCATTAGTTGAATGACACAAAGAAATTGTGATTGTTGTTTTTGATTCTAAAATAAGTGAAATATTTCAAGATTTTGAAAGTAGAAGCTGGCAAAAAACAAGTATATAGTGTAGCGTAGTTATCAATTACTAAACAAGTATTCATTACTGTTTGTCACATATATTTTTTATTGTATTTCATGACAAATCGAAAGGAATTCTGCAATTATTATTTTTGTCATAGTTTATTGACAATTATTTGCAGATTTGTTTTGAAATACTAAAGAGAGTAGATTATGAATAAAAAATTGTGAAAATTTCACCATTTTATATTTAAAACTTTCTTAATTGAAATTCCACTCCTCGTTCATTTCATGTGAAAATATGACAATACTCTCTCTTTTTTTGGGGAACTGAACTTGAATTTCCGAAATTCAATATGTGTCAAATAATATGTTGTTCAAGAAAGACACATCATAAAAAGATGACTGACTTATTAGAGCTCTGGAAGAAAACAAGTTTCATTAATGAATATAAAACTAATTACAAATGGTTGCAAAAACGTGAGAAATTGTTGGTTTTCACAGTCACAAATGTTCTTTTCTAGAGAGGTAGTGTATTTTCTCATTGTGACTTTTTAATTTTAGTTTTTTTTATTGGAAAAAATTGGAAATCAACTTAATTTTTTCCTTTTTGTGAATCGGGTTTTTGAATTGAATTATTAATTATTTTCTTTATTTTTCGTTCATGAATCATTTCATAAAATCTAGTTATTTTAATATAAACAGAAAACTCATTCCATGAAAGAAAAAACTTTTTTTTGTTGCATTGAATTTCATCACCTAAATATCCACTCTTCCGATTTTCAAAACTAAAAAATTACACTTACGAAAAATAATCTCGAAATAAAAAAAAAATATCATTTTTGAATTCAACATCTAATTATTTTTGTGCGTCAGAGTGAATACAGTATCAACACGCGACATATTATTGCACGTGAACGTATTTTTGTTTATTTTAGACAAACAATTTTTTCCGTATTACTCATTTTGAAAGCTACGATTTGAAGACAAAGATTTCCTTTAACAATCATGGCGTGAACTGCTTGATGAAAATTTTATATTCATCTGCTAGAGGGTAACAGTGATAATATATAGACAAACTCTGCACATGACGCCGGTCCCATTCAACCATGTGCTTCTCAAACAAGACACATTAATTTGGAAAAATCTCCGTTTTCTGTTGACAATTTTGAATTTGAAGAAAACATGAATTTATTTTTCTCATTCACCACTTTAAAAAAATGAAAATTCCCGCAACTTGTTTTCGAACTTTTCATTTTATCAATAATAATCTGAAAAAAATTAAACGATCATCAAAAAAAACTTGTTTGGTACAAATGTTCATCTCTAGGAGCTACGGTCTGAATGAAACTGTGAAAAACTCACCAGAAACTGTTCATAAACCCTGATGTTTGCAATCATACTCATTACTCGATAATCTTGACAAGTCTCACAGTTTGGACAATGGAATATAGGCAGCCAGTGATGAACTCAGAAAATTCGATCGCATTCAAGTCAATAAATAAATATCACCAAGCTTGGGTTTTTAAAAAATTTGGTTACAGTTCAACATTTTATTAAAACATGTATTTCATTCATTCATTTTTTGATAAATAAAAACAATGTTAATAAGAATTGACAAAATGCAAAGATATAATATATACAAGGATATGATTTGGGAAATAAGAAATTAACATATGTAAGCTGTTATGAACATAAACGAAATGTAGTAACATATTCAAACAACCAATTGAAGTGAAGTTAAAGTTGTGGATATTTTAATCGTGGAATCTATATTATTTCTGAAGTTATGTTGATATCTTCTCCTTTTCAAACTATGTGCATTTTGCCTAATAATTAAAAACTGACCAGTTATGTGTGAATAAAGTTTGTATTTGGTTCTCTGGAACAGCATTCAATTGATTCAACGTTATTTGACTATCTCTGAAAAAAATATAAGCAAATTATGGAGATTTTGAAAAATTTATACTCGGGGAAAAAACGGCAA
>LR551585.1:0-33326 GCA_900536415.3 Caenorhabditis sp. 38 MB-2015
CTGTCTCTCTGTCTCTCTGTCTCTCTGTCTCTCTGTCTCTCTGTCTCTCTGTCTCTCTGTCTCTCTGTCTCTCTGTCTCTCTGTCTCTCTGTTTCTCTGTCTCTCTGTCTCTCTGTCTTTCTGTCTCTCGTCTTTCTGTCTCTCTGTATCTCTCTGTATCTATCTGTCTCTCTGTCTCTCTGTCTCTCTGTCTTTCTGTCTCTCTGTATCTCTCTGTATCTATCTGTCTCTCTGTCTCTCTCTGTCTCTCTGTCTCAATATCCACGTTTCAAATAGACCACCCTGTATTTTATTATTTCGAACTCATTTTTAATTACCCTCCAGTTTAATGAGTAGCTTCTAATATCCCCCAACCCATTTACTTAATTATATGGTTTCCTTTTTCATTTCCACCTCTCCTTTGTCCACTTTTCCCCACTTTTTCCAGAGAGAAAACAAAAACTTTGCACCTGTCCAGCCAACCCCTCGTTTTTTTCTCAAAAATAGAAAAAAAAAATTTTTGTGATTATCCCGTTGGCCTTCTTAAGTTTCTCGTAATCGCTTCTTAAAAGATTTTCTCTTGTTTCAGTGGCCGTTTTCATTGTTTTTGTTATTATTGTCGAAGGAAGTGAAAATGCCGTCAAATTGCCGGGAAACCGATGCGTCTTGTCTGGAAATGATACGATCGATTATCAGGACGCATGCTGATGAGAATTTTAAATGGGTTGAGGTTAGTTGAATGGGAAAAAAAGATGAGCTTATGCGCTCTACTGCACTCAGTTGTGTAGTTCTCTCGGAGAATATGATTTCTTAGAAGTTTTCTTGCAGTTTTTGAGCTTTAAATTAGTTTAGATCATTTTTACTCTCATCAAATAAAGAAACAAGCATGTGCGCTCTACTGCACTATGTTGTGTAGTTCTCTCGGAGAATGTATGTTTTTTTTTCAAATTTAAAAGAAATTTTTGTAGTTTTCACTCGAAAAATTTTTTTTATCGAAAATTTAATGCAATTTAAAATTAAAAACAAGAAACATTGAAAGAAAAATAAGCATGTTTGCTCCACTGCACTATACCGTGTAGTTCTCTCGGAGAACGTGATTTTTAAATTTTTTTTTTGACAATTTAAGTTTTTTGATATTCAAACTGGTTTAAAATAGTTTTCACTCAAAAAATTTTTTTGAAAATCAAAAAAAAAAAGAAAGAAGCAAGCATGTGCGCTCTACCGCACTGTACTCGGGGAAAAAACGGCAAGCTTGTCGCAAGCTTGCGGCAGTTTGTCGCAAACTTGCGACACATTTTTTCTGGCGCAAGGGTGTCGCAAGCCGTGCAGTAGTTTTGCTGCTAGATGTCGCAAAGCTTGCGACTATTGGCGCAAGAACACCGCAAGCCTTGCGACAGCCGAATGTCGCAAGTTTGCGACAAATTGCCGCAAGTTTGCGACAAACTGTCGCAAGCTCGCCGATTTTTCCCCGAGTACTGTGTAATTCTCTCGGAGAACATGATTTTTTGAAAGTTTTTTGATATTCAAACTGGTTTAAAATAGTTTTCATTCAAAATAAAATTTCGAAAATCAAAAAAAAAAAGAAGAAGAAACAAGCATGTTCGCTCTACTGCACTGTACTGTGTAGTTCTCTCGGAGAAGAGGAAGTTGTTCATTTGAAAGAAAAATTTTGAATTTTCAACATTAGCTCAAACTAATTGTCCACTTGAGAAAAATTGAAAAATAATAAAGAAACAAGCATGTGCGCTCTACCGCACTGTGTAGTTCTCTTGGATAAGATAATTTTTCGAATCGTTTTTTTCTGTTGAGAAAGTTTGCAGTTTTACAATGAAATTTATATCGTTTTGTAGAGTTTGAAACGCTGAAAAAGATCTTATCATATATTTCCAGGTTTTCGTCGATTTCGAAAATGCGCAGCCAACTCCAGACGAGCTCGAAATCTACCAAATGGCTGAAAATGTGTTAGTTGATTGTGATCGGGTTCTAGAAGATGTATCGGATTATGGCGAGGGTGCTTATCCAGAAAGATCCAAGCTGAAAAACGACAGCGACACCGAAGCGCTCAAACAACTCCTCACCAAGCTCGAACCCTTCGTCGCCCGAACCTACTCCTACTACGAACATGTCTCCAAAATCGAGCGAATAATTCCAGTTCTCTTATGGGAGCTCAGCTCAGGTCCCCTGCCACTTGAAGAACAACTAGCCAATAAACAATCAATTGCCAAGCAATTCGCTCGAATCATTGGTTTTGTTCTGGATTTTGATGTGAAGAAAATGAGGACATCGCAAATAACAAACGACTATAGCTATTATCGACGAGCAAAACATATTGTTTATCAGGATTTTGAGTGAGCTAGACACTTTGTTGTTTTTGTTTTCAAGAACGGGTTTATTACAGATATATGGGAAGTGCCGAGTTGCCCCAAGTGCAAATGTTTCTTTGCGAGGGGAATCCGATGTTGAGGGCGTTGTGCAATGGAGTTGATTCGTATATGCGAGCACATTCAGCAATTCCAGTGCATAATACTACGGATGTGTTTGTCACTATTATTAAGTGAGTTGCTTACAAGAAATCACGGTCCCAAAAAAAAATAGGTGTCCGTCAGAAGGGAACCCCTGTTTTAGTACATAGCCGACTACGAAAAAAAATACATAGCGTTTTCTGTAAACCAACTCAGATTCAATGGAGCAAGTTCGCTTTTAAAGTGCCCCTGGTGCATATTTGTTACTACCATGTGAAAAAGGTCAACAAAAAACAAAAAATTAATCACCTGAAAAAATATGGCCTGAAAAGCGACAGAGATCATGCAAAAGTGCTCTAACGAACCCATGGAGAAAAATAACAAAATTCGAAAAAATAATTTTGTTAGAGCACTATTGCACAATCTTTGTCGGTTTCTAGGCCATATATTTTACAGTATAACCTACCCAAAATTTTTGTGTTTAAACAAATGAAAAAAAGCTACAAGCTCTAAAAAAAAACATGTGCAAACACTGTTACGCAAAAATGCACACAAGTTCATTTTTTATAGTAAAAAAAGGTACGTTGATTTTGATGGTGTATTTTAATTTTCGCCAAAAATTTCTAGTTTTCTCCAAAATGGGCGCACGATTTTAGGACCTATTTTAGAGAAAACTAGAAAATTTTGTGAAAATTAAACTACACCATTAGAATCAGCGTCATTTTTTCTAGGGAAACCCCCATTCTCCATGATATCTCGGGGAAAAATCGGCAAGCTTGCGCCAATAGTCGCAAACTTTGCGACATCTAGCAGCAAAACTACTGCACGGCTTGCGACACCCTTGCGCCAGAAAAAATGTGTCGCAAGTTTGCGACAAACTGCCGCAAGCTTGCGACAAGGAAAAAGCCTTGCGACACTCTTGCCGTTTTTTCCCCGAGATATTAGCCAAAATTCTATCGGTCACACGTCCTCTGTTGAAATATTTTCATTTTATTTCGGTCTAAACGGACGGAACTGGCGTTTAATTTTGATATTAAAATCGAGTTTTACGGGGTAAGTAATTCCAAACATCGAATTTTCTCTCTTTGAGAAATTTTAGTTTTTCAAATTTTCCATTTTTTCCGCTACTATCAAATTTAACAAGAGTTGAGCCAGGATATACTACCTTCCAACTCTCCCAAAATCCAAAATTTCTTCCTCCAGCGTTTGCCGATTCATGTTATCCAACGAGGAATGTTTATCGCGACTAAACGAAACATCAAAACATCTTTGTTGTCGAGTGATGACCGGATTAGTGATACTATTCGATCATGTCGATCAAAACGGCGCATTCGTCCAAAATTCACCAATCGATATGAGAGATGTCGTGAGGTTGATTAAATCCAACACCGCGCAAGATAGGGTACGACATTTTTCTTCAGGGAAAGAATGTTTCTTATTTGTCGATTTTTCAGGCAGATTGTCTTCTCGCAGGCCTTCGCTTCACAACGAAGCATTACAACGATACAACAACCCCGAAATCGTTGCGACAAATTATTGAAGTACCCTTAAGATAATTCTTCCCTCAATCACTTCATCACTTATTGCACAATACTTCCTCATGGTCTCTCTGATCAATAGATTCTATATTTTTACCCGTCTAGTCACTTGCCCATTAGACTACTACACAAAAGCCCAAAATTTCACGGTGATATGTTTTTTTCGAGATTCTGTAAATGAGTCAAAGTGTGATTTACCTCTTTTTGTATTCATTGTTTTGTTTTTTGCCTTTCCAATCCGGTTGTAATTAGAGACATTTTTCTGAGAATAAAGTTTTCTGTTCGTTCAAGGAGTCATTGTCAACATGTATCATATTGGTTATTGAGGCATTTTTGTTGACTCGCACTCAAAATCTCGTTTTCCCAACAACAAAAAATTAAAATTCGAGGACAAATTGAAGTTTGAATTCGCTCTCTGTGCAAACACTATTTCCGCACACACCCAATCTGACGCGCATAAGCACGACCTTTTGCCTTGCAAATGAGGGTTTTTTTAGTGAATAAGCATGAAATTTAAAAGGATTTATATATACAAAAGTGTCTTTTGGGGAGTTCTATCCTCTCAACCATTTTTTTCATGTTTTTTCGTCTTTTTTTTTGCTGGAAAGCGTGTAAGGGTGAGATCTTCACATAAGTTTTCAATTAATAAAAAAGAATTTAAAAATTTTTGAGATTCACCGAGAACAAAAATCCTTTTTTCAAAATCGCTCAGACGCCGTAAATTTGCCGCACGTTTGTAGTGTTTGCACACAAGCACAGAATCATTTTTCCAATTTGCTACCCGTTGTTTCATTTTCTATCATCAATCAAGATTTCCATCATTTTCCCATTTCAGTTCTATTGAAAGTGTCATATCTTAGTTGTTTTTCAATTTCCTATTTTTCTTTTACTTCTACATTAGTTATATTTAGTTATATATCAATAATGGTATTTGAGCAGATCGTTAGTCGCCTTCAAACATTATCAGCATGTATATCACTTATCCTGAATCTTCTACTCATTTTATTAATATTGAAAAGGTCACCAGTAGCACTAGGTTCTTATCGATATTTGATGATTCATTGTTCGAGATATTTTACACGATTGTCGGAGTCACAATTTCTCCGATGATATTCTCTCATGGAACATTGCCCCTTGTTATAGTTTCAACCAGTTCCATATTTTCAAAAGACTCGCTCCTTATATTGATTTGTCTTTGGTGCGGTTTCTTTGCCTCTTTCATGACGTTATTCTGTATACAATTCATTTATAGATACTTTGCAGTTACTGGGTACTAATGCTGTCAATGTTACCCTTCTTTCATAATTTTCCGGTCAAAATCGATCAAATCATTTGACATTTTCGGGTTGTCTTCTGGATGTTGTTCCCAGTTATATCTGGAGAATCTTGGGGCCTTTCAGTGTACAACTTATTAGGCCCTAAATCAGAAACCGATTCCGCGTTGAGAGACTTACTATTGTCTAGTTTGGACTTGGTTTTTGTAAACTTGAACTACGTTGGTCCACATTATCATGAAACAGCTCACAATGAATATGAGATTGATATCGACTCATTCATCACAATCTTAAGGCTCCGCGACATTTCGCCACCGCGACGTTTCGCCACCGGACGTTTCGACACCGCGACGTTTCGCCACCGGACGTTTCGACACCGCGACGTTTCGCCACCGGACGTTTCGACACCGCGACGTTTCGCCACCGGACGTTTCGACACCGCGACGTTTCGCCACCGGACGTTTCGACACCGCGACGTTTCGCCACCGGACGTTTCGACACCGCGACGTTTCGTCACCGGATGTTTCGACACCGCGACATTTCGACACTGCGACGTTTCGACACCGGATGATTTTTTGGAATAAGTAGTTCAATATTTTATGCCAAAGGTTTTCGGGTATGACAAACATCATGGTGATATTCATTTTTAACCAAAAAAGAACTACACCCGAGTTTTCACCCATTTTTGGTCAAAAATTGACTGACCTCGATTTTGATGATACTTTTGGATTGAGGGTATTTGAACATCATGGTAATATTTATTTTACATCGAAAAAGAGCTGCACCCATATTTTAACCCATTTCAGATAACTGACTACTTAATAAAAAAAAATTAAACCAAACCACGAAATTTGCATAGTCATTTTTTGACCGAAAATGGGTTAAAATATGGGTGCAGCTCTTTTTCGATGTAAAATAAATATTACCATGATGTTCAAATACCCTTAATCCGAAAGTATCATCAAAATCGAGGTCAGTCAATTTTTGACCAGAAATGGGTGAAAACTCGGGTGTAGTTCTTTTTTGGTTAAAAATGAATATCACCATGATGTTTGTCATAACCGAAAACCTCTGACATAAAATATTGAACAATTTATTTCAAAAAATCATCCGGTGTCGAAACGTCGCGGTGTCGAAATGTCGCGGTGTCGAAACGTCGCGGTGTCGAAATGTCGCGGTGTCGAAACGTCCGGTGGCGAAATGTCGCGGTGTCGAAACGTCTGGTGGCGAAACGTCGCGGTGTCGAAACGTCCGGTGGCGAAATGTCGCGGTGTCGAAACGTCTGGTGGCGAAACGTCGCGGAGCCAATCTTAACGATGGTTGTTGTCGTGATTTCTTCATTGATTTGCATAACATTTTTCGCCGTAAAAACTTTCATATGTGTTCAAAGCATGTTGAGTATATCAACAATGTCCCCAATGCACATCAGATTACAATGGCAAACTTTCTACGCATTGCTATTACAAGCTATTATTCCAGTTATATTAATGCATGTTCCAAGCCTGATCGTTCTAGTTGCATCTGAATTGGCAATCGATTTAGGACAACTGAATGAAATTGAATCAATAACAGTGATCATATTCCCAGTGATAGACTCCTTACCAGTTATGCTAATCATCCAAAATTATCGAGAAGCCTTGTTTGATGCAATTAGTACTCCATTCAACGTCATTATCAGAAGACGAATCTGTTGAACTCGTGTATTTTCACGGTGTGTTTTTCTTCACCTCGCCCTCCGCCATGAAAAAAATGGTGAGAGAAAAAGAGCGACAGGGTAGAGACGGAGAGGAAAAGGGGAGGTGGCGACGGGAATTTGAATTTCAAATGGAAAATCCTAAAAAAACAAACAATTTTATAAGCGACGCGTGATGCGTGTCTGTCAATAGAGCACGCTTCCTCTCCTCTCCCCTTTTTTTCTTCTCGTGCCGTTGCAGAGGGGGAAGGTATTTTTCTACACACCGTGTTTTTTTTAAAACTGTATATGAAACTAAATTCAAACTGACATCTTCGAAAACGAGCATAGTTTTTTTTTCATTCTGATAATCTTTAAAAAGTAACCAACTCATATAACACAATTCTCGCGAAAAGTTGTGAAACTTACGAATATGGAAAATGTTTTTTAAATTGATGTCAATATCTGGAAAAACTTTTTCTCAAATTCGTTTTCTCTGAATGTTAATTACTTTTCAAACTTCACTTACTTTTTCAATTTCCTGTAGTTTATTTCTTCAGTCAATGTTTTTCTGAGCTCTTTGATTCTATTTTCATTGTAACAATGGTTTGGGAGCGAACTGTTCGTAAACTTCAAATAACATCAGCGTGCATATCATTGTTATTCAACATAATTCTTATATCTTTAATAATCACAAAGTCACCAACAAAACTAGGTTCCTATCGATATTTGATGATCTACACCGCGTTGTTCGAAATATTTTATTCAACTGTTGATGTCGCTGCTTCTCCGATGATTTTCCCTTATGGAACAATGTTTCTTGTCCTAGTAACAACCAAGAGTTCAATGCTTTCAAAAATTTCACTCCTATTGTTGTTGGTGCGGTTATTTTGGCTCCTTCATGACGTTATTCTCTATACAATTTATCTATAGATACTTAGTTGTTACAGGGTATTGAATTAACTTCAAAATATAGCCAGTCTGGAATTTTTGGACAAAATCAATCGCATTATTCAATGATTATAGAATCATTTTCTGGATTTCGATTCCAATCACATCTGGAGCAAAATTGGCAGTTGCCTATGTCTTATTAGGACCTGAACAAGGGAATCGATCAAGATATACGAGATTTTGTCATATATAGGTTGGACCTAGTTTTCGAAAATATGAACTACATCGAACCACACTGTCATCAAACATACAACAAGGATTTCGTGATTGATATAGATTCCTTAATCACAATTACAATCATGGTGATTATTGTAATTTCTTCACTATCATGCCTCATTATTCTCGCGAGCAAAACATTCCTGAAAATCAGAATAGCGTTTAGAAGTTCAACAATGTCAAAACAATTTAACAAACTACAGTGGCAAACTTTCTACGCATTGCTAATCCAAACCATCATTCCGGTGACATTGATGCATATAGCGGTTTTTCTTTTAAATAGGCTGCTAAAATCATTTTCGAAACATAAGTTATCCGGGGAAATATCGTCATCTGTTTTTTTTGTTGTTGCTTTCCGCTTCAATCAGAATTTTATTTTGACTGAAAAACATCAATTCGCATATTTACGATAATTTTAGCTGCAAAAGTTTTCACTGTCCTGAAATTTTTGAAAAGTAAATTCAAGATTCAGAATATAATTATCTGAAAAAACCTGAAACTCGAATATTTACAAACATACCTTCATTTTTGGATCGTATACATAATAACAACAAAAAGAAAACTTTGCGGGAGGAAAGGAAAAAACGATAAAAATACATTTTGTTACGATTTTTGTGAAGCAAAATTATCGAAATAGAACTGGTTCTTTTTTGGGGGTGGGTTTGGGAAGGGGTGTTGAGCAGTGAATACTCGGTTAAAAATGGGAAAATAGTAAAAATAAATATGTATATAAAGAGGAGAAAAGAGAAGAGCATGTTGAAAGAAGAAAAAGGCGCATTTTACGTTATCCGGACTATAGAAAAACACGTTTTGAGATTTAAAAAAAAATTAGGAGTAAAAAACAGAAAGGGGTTCTCAAAAAAAGGTGATGGATGCTCTTTCAGATAAAAATTAACAGGTTTGGAGTATTATGGGCGGTTCGCGAAAACTAAAATGAATGTGTGTCCCATTTTTTGGCACCATTTTATTGACAAAATTTGCAATTTTGTCAAATACGATAATATGATGAATAAAAAAACAATCTATAGTACATCTCGAGAGAAGAAGGGCAGGAATTTGGTGGTGATAATTTGAGAAATATAAAACAATCAATCAAAAATAGTAGTCGGAGATATGTTTAGAGAATTGTACACTTCTTCTTCTTTTCTTGTTGTGGTGGATCGAGAGCGGCCAAGATCGCTTCGTCAAACACATTCTTTAGTCCTTTCTGTAAAATAAATAAAATTACGGGCTATCGATTATCGGGATTTAGAAAAATCAATATTTTAAAATTAAAATTTTTGGTGCGAAGAGTAGTTTTGTGAGTATAAAATACCAGAATCAGAGTTTTCCGGAACTAAGTACCTCAAAGCTTAACTTTAATCGATACTAGGTTTACTCATAATGTTAAGTTTTGTCAATCGAAAAAAAATTTCAGTATATTTTGATAAGACATTTCGCTGAAAAAAATCTTTGCTAAGATAGCGTTTGAACTTTGAACTATAGGCGTCATAATGTATCATTTTTGCACATGAAACTAATTTTAAAAAAATATATATTTTATGGGTTTTTGAAATGTTGTTGATAGTATTTTCAGTTAAAAAATTCAAGTACAAGAAAAACTCCAAAAATTACACTTTGTATTGTTACTAATGAATTTTATTCGTTTTTTTGGGCACAAAACAGCCGTTTCTCAATTTTTAAAGATGTTTTACGTTTTCCGTTTCGTGTTGGTATCCAATGGTGCTCAGGACGTAACATCTTAATAATATTTCTATAATCTTATGAAAGTTTTGAAACGTATGTTTCAAGGTTGAAAATATTTGAACTACGGCTTGAAATTGAAACCTAAGACGTATTTTTAAAACTCAATTCGAAGGGTTTTGAACAAAACTAAATGATTTTGCGATTTCAAAAGCAAATTTGAAATTTTTAGTGTTTTGAAATTTTTTAAAAAATACCAACCTGCGTTAACGCCGAGCATTCGACATATTTGACAGCTTTCAACTCCTTGGCCAATTTCTCTCCGACATCAGTCGAAATTGGCTTCTGCTTGTTCTTCGCCAACTTTTCCAGCATTCCCGGGTCGTCTCTCAAATCGACTTGTGTTCCAACCAAAAGGAACGGCGTTTTTGAGCAATGATGCGAAATTTCAGGCACCCACTGGAAAGAATTAAGGTTTTTTTGTACAGTAATATTTAAATGTACCTTCTCTCGAACATTTTCGAACGAGGCTGGAGCGACGACTGAGAAACAAACTAGGAAGACGTCGGTTTGTGGGTAGGACAACGGTCTTAGTCGATCGTAATCTTCTTGTCCTGCGGTATCGAACAATCCCAATGTATATGGCTCACCGCCAATCATAACTGTTACCTGAAAAAAAAAATTATCATCTGTTTTTTTTTTTATATTCGTTGGCTTTTCATTGAGATACTTGCTAAAACTTATTTGTTGAATCTAGCCAATATAACGACTAGGACTTTGATTTTTCAGATTGTTGAGCGTTTTGAAGTTCATGACTTAGTTTGAATCTGAAAAATTCCAGAATTCAAAAGGAATAATGTTCTTCTGAGATTCTGACAGTTCTATAAGTTTTTTAGAGCTTCGTTCAATCTTGAATTCTTCAAAAACGTCTTCTGCAAAAAATTGTCGTTCGTTTTTATCGCCGTCGTATGTTTTGGTTTTATAAACAAAACACTTTTGATGTTTTTTTTTGAAAGCAAGATTTTTCAAATTATCGGCTCTTCGTTCACAAAAACTTTAATTAAGAAAAGTGAGTCAAATGTTTACAAAATAAACGTATCGTAAAACTTCTTCCTTAATATATCAATCAAAGTTCCTTCTTCTTCTTTCTCTATTTCATAAAGTGACCGGTGTCGCCGTTCAACACTCAAACATATGGTGACACTTAAGGGTTTTTCTACCAGATTTTGAAATATGATAGGTCTTTACAACCGTTTGTTTTCTTCTGCTTCTTTTTTCAAAGTTCACAAGTTTTACAATCCGCTCGTAAAAAAAAGAAAGAGAAAACCAGTTTACAAACTTTTCAAAATACAATCTAAAGCCTCTTTTTTTCTTCTGAAGAAGAAAATAGGAAAAAGGGGGGAAAAGAAAACTTACGGCATAGTTGTCGAAGACTGTCGGCACATATTCGGAAGGAAATTTATTTGTCGTATAACTAATCAAAAGGCACGTTTTACCCACAGCTCCGTCACCTACTACAACACATTTGATAGTCTGCATACTCTATTCTGCAAAAAGAAAGAAAAATGATTAAACAATGTTTTTACAAAGCACGAAACAAGTGAGTCATAGATTTCGCAATGATGCAAGATATTTAGGAGTCAACGAATTCTTCGAAAAAGAGAAAAAAACACTATTGATTGGGAAAAAGAAATGCGAAGGGGAGAATAATGATGATTAGAATAACCACAACAACTATTACACTGTAAATAAGTACATTATTCAAAATGTTTTTTTTTTCAAATAGTTGTACGTTTTTAATTGGTCATGAGAGGTTCAAGCCATAAAAAATCGCAGCTGAAGTATACAAAAACAACACAAAAAAAACTGGAAGCAATGAGAGGGTGTAGTCGTCGTTGTCGTCGAACAGTTTTTTTTCGGCGAGCAGAAAAACGACGACGACGACCGCGTTGCGGCCGCACGCGATGAGAAAAGCGAAATGGTCGTGGAGACATTAGAGAAAAGTGAAATACAATGAAGAGATTGGAGGGTGGGCGAGACAGGGTTGACGAATAGACACTACACAAAGAATTGGAGAAGAAGAAGAAAGAAGAGAAACAATTATTGGATACTATATTTTCAGATTTTTACCTAGGTTATTGTTGTTTGCCTGAATTTTTTTAACCTCTATTCGAAAATCAGCTTCCCCTTTTATAGTTTTCCACGTGGCCCCATCTAGATTGGCTCAGTTTGGCGTGGGACTCGCCCAAAAAACAAATTTTAGGACCTTTTTTGGGATTTCGATTTTCCTCGTTTCTCATATTTGGAATCTCATTTCTGCACGTACGCCTTTCCGAAGTCGTTATTTTTTATAATACTTGTTTTTTGTTGTTATTCAAAATGCCAACTGTTGATTTCTTTTTTCTCAACATGAAAAAGTGAAGACAAATTAGTTTTGTACGCTTTTTAGGCGAAATGTTGGAAATAATCAGGAGTGATATCGATAATTTATTGATCTAGTTGTTTGGAAAAAAGCTTACAAATGGTTTTTGTTTTGTTTCGTTGTCGAATGATGTATGGGGCGTTCGGAGAAACTTTTCCTCTTTTTTAGGAAAGTTTTCCTGCAAATGTGTAGAGATTCAAGAAATTTTAACGTAACTTATAGTCTAGAACCGAAGATAAAGTTTTTGATGTGGATTTCTCATCTATAAACTTTTGAAATTCAAAATTCTTTAATTACCACTGAAAAAAGTGATTGATGCTGAAATTTGTTTTTGAGGTATGAACGAAAGCTTTCCAGTAACATATTATATCACTTTGATTATCAAAATCTCCCCTAGAAACCCAATCAAACAAAACAAAAGAGCTGAAAGGTTTTTTCTAAAAAAAAAAAAGAAAATAAAAAAATGATTATTGGTCTTGAAACGCGGCCGCACATTTACTAAATTTTGTACCGCACCTTTAACGTGTACTGTAATTATTTTTTTTCAATTCAAATAGTTTTGGTTGAAAAATCCCTTTTGAATAGTGATTTCCCACACAATTTCATTCAATCCACATAGATAAATACAAAAACAACACGTTCATCTTAATTATGCCCGTTTGCCCAATGACAATTAATCATTCTTTCTCATCTATCCAACCTATTTATTTAAATTCCCATCTTCAGCTGAAGGCTTGTTTCTTTCTTCAATCAATAGCGATTTCTTCCGTTTTCAAAAAAAAAGATCATTGTTCAACGCATAGTTAACACTTGAAGCCGCCCATTGATTTTCTTTGAACTCTTTTTTGTTGGTTGTGTTTACACACTTCTTCAATATATAATATATATCTAACCGTTCTTTATTTATTCAATAATTTTATTTATACATTAATATAATATTAATACGTATATTCCGCTTTGAAATTCTTGCCCATAACGCCATATGGATTATTGGCAACACATGCATAAACACCCTGATCACCCATTGTTGCTGGATCGATTTCTAGTTTACTCCAAATTGTCTCATTCGGCAGCAGTTTCTCATAATACTGAAATTATTCCTTTTCATTTTTGGTCTGTAATTAAACAAATTTCTTACATGAATACTTGGTTTCGGCTGAATTTCCGCACCTTCTTTGTACCATTTAATAGTCGGGCGGGGTTCTCCAGTTGCTTTGCAGATTATTAGAAGTTTATATCCTAGTCGATAGGTCTGACTGAAATGTGAACCAGTGATGATTTGTGCACTCTGAAAAACCGAAATTGACCAGATTTTCAAATTTTGTAACCATTTTTCAGTTCCTGTTACTGAAATCAGTTACCATAAACTTTTTTAATAGGTTTTTTCGACTGTTGAATGAGAATTGAAAACTAATTTTATTCAGGATTTTTTAAATAACATCAATAGAGCACGATTTATCGATTCGATTCTTATATTCAGCTTGAACTCCAATAGTTTTTTTTAATGTGAAAAATACATAAATTATTTTTGAAACGTATATTTATCCATTCTTCTCAGTTTTTCTGGCTTTTGCTGTAATTAAACCAGATTTTGTCCAAGAAATTATGATTTTTTTTTTGCGAGAAAGAGTCGAAAAACTCCCAAAAACCCTATTTTTTTGATCTTTAACGCGATGTGCAAAGTAGAAAAAAATGCAAAAAATATCGTGCAAAGTGACAAAAATTTTTGCAGATTTTTTGCATTTGCAAACATGCACATCTTACTTTTTTCTGTTGTAAAAAAACTACATTTGAAATGGCGAGTATACAGTAAGACACAAATTTGCGCGGCAATTTCAAAACTGCCTTTTTTTTGTGTGTTACTGTCTGCAAAAAATCTGCAAAAATTTTTGTCACTTTGCACGATATTTTTTGCATTTTTTTCTACTTTGCACATCGCATAAACGTTTTAAAACCCAAAAATTAGCTCAAAAATCATTTTTTTTTTCAAATTTTCTCGTTTTACCTATTCTTCCCCTTTAACTCACTCGATTATCCGATAAAACCGTCGACACCAGTGAAAACTCGGCAATTTGTGCAAATTGCAGATTACTCTTCCCCTTGCCCTTACCACCACGTCGTCCACCACGGCTATCAATGGGCGGCGACAACGCGGCGAGGATGAGCAGAATCACGACGAGAAAACGCATGATACGTGATTTGCCGCCAAAAGTCGCCAAATATCTTCACCCGTCGTTGAGGAGTATATTGGTCAGGTTGGTTGGCGCGCCCCGATTTTATGTTGAAAATATATTGATTGAAATGAACATGTGTTGTTCTTCTTGGTGATGTAATGCTCCACTTCAAAAAAAAAAATAGGGAAAAAAGAAAAGGGATAATACGAAAAAATTGTGAGAGCAGTTGAACAATGAAAAAGACGCGACACCATATTAAAATCTCGTGGGACTGAGATGAGGATAAGTACCTAAAATTTAGCCAATTTTCATCGACAAATGTCAAAAAATAAAGAGAAATAAAGATATCCTTACATTTTTCGACACTTCAAAACACTAAAAATATTTATTTTTCGAAGTTCCTGTCAAAAAAAGTCGAAAAATGGAAGATTCTCTGCATGTTTAACCTGTTGTAAGCGAACTGCTTGTAATCAAACGTCAGAAAATGCAGAGAAAAGTCAAAAAATATGGAAAAGTAGTGGAATTTTCAACATTTCTCAACAGGTGAAAAGATTTTTTATATTAAAAACCATTTCCACTCCAGCATAGCTCAAAAAATGTCAAGAAAACCGAGAAATAGGTGATTTTATGCATTTCTCGACATATTGCAAACGAATTGCTTGTGATTCTGGGTTGTAATTCTCATTTTTTCCCATTGAACTCCAAGAAAAGCACAAAAAACGTCAAAAAATGAAGATAAATGTGAACAAGTAGCGGTTTTGTTAATATTTCTTGATTAAAGTGTTAAATTATCAAATTTTTGCCGTTTTGAGGTTGAAATTTCGATTCTGGAAGTGGCTAGAAATCTTCACCAGCTTCATTATATCCTTTAAAATCTAATTTTCAGCCGACAAAAACGCTGGAACCGTGGAAGCCCGCATTTTCGCCAAGCCGTCAACCTCATCAATCGATATTGTCGCCCTATAAAACCGCGAGTCTTGCCGTTCTTCTGCGACAAATGCCATTTGGCAACTCGCCGAATCGACACGATTCTCCATCATCCATGCGAGGATGACGACAAAAAGCGACAGGGCAGAGACAATACGAAAAGATATACGCCATACGATTTTAGTCAGGGTGAGTAGAAAAAGAAAAGAAGAAGCCACTGACACTTTAATTGAATTTTGTTCTGTTTGAAGACGTTAAAGTGGCTCAAAATGGATATAAGTTGTTGAGAAAAAATGGGCTGGCGGTGATGGAGAAGACGCCCAAACCACAACATGTCAAATTGCCAAAATTCAAAGAGGCATTTGCGCCGATTATAAAGGTCGAAAATTATCGCAAAAAGATTCCCAGTTTACAGTAAGACTTTGTTTGAATTTTAAAGGAAAAAATTAAGCAAACTTTTAGGGAACTTTGTTACAATGCGCTGGAATTCGAAGATCCGCTAGATGGTGTGAAGATTGATGTGATTATGACAAATGAACCGAGCACATCTTCTGAACCTTCTGAATCATGCTCTTCATCTTCTTCGTCTTTGGAGAATTTCACGAAATCTGTAAGTTTGATTTGTGAACAATTGTCTGAAACCCTTTAAAAGCCTGAAAAATCAATGAGAACTCGTCCTGAAAATGACATTCCTCTAAAAATTGTAATTGAAATCAATTTTTTTGCAGTCCTACAAATGCTTGAACCACGCTCCCAGTGGAACCTACTGCTTCAAATGTCAAACACTATTCGACACCTATTCGGATTTCCAGGAACATTTGAATGTTGATGCAACGACTGAGCCAGAGTTTATTTCTGTGGCGGTGAGTTTTTTTTGGTCCTATGTGAATTTTGATATCAAATTTCAAAAATTTCTCACGCGATTAGAGAGGAATGAAGCCGAAAATGGATTTTGTACATTGATTTTAAGTATAAGTTTCTAAAAATCGAAGGTTTAGTGAGATTTTTTATCGATAATGATTTTTGAAAGCTAAAACCTATTTTTTTTATTGATTGATTTCTTTAGCGATGTTTTTAGTTGGAATAACCGAGATGTAGTAATTATTATCCGGTTAAGCACATACGAAAAAGCAGAATTTGAAAACATTCAAAGTCTATATATTTTTATTGAAACGAGAATTTCTTTTAAAATTGTATTTCAGACACATAATTGAACGTATTTCAAATTTCGGCGTAAATAAACTTGAATTTCTAGAAGGTGAAGAAGCCACATTCTTAATAACGTGTAAAATAGTTAAAAGTTTTATCATGAATTTGAAACGTATTTTTACCAGGGTTTCAAAATTCATAGTTTTAAAATTCCCAGTCTATTTTTATGACCAAATGCATGTTTCATGTTGAGAAAGTTTACAGAATCTATATCCTAAATTTTTGGTTATAAAACCTCATAGATTTTAGAAATAATCTCAACTCAAAAATTATTCAAAATCCAAATAACAAATTAGAAAAATTACTGTTTCACAAACTAGTCAATTTCTAGGTTCTGACCAAAATCTTAATTCAAGTAGTTTTGATGCTCCAGAATCCAAAAGTATTCTAAAATTTTGCAGACCGAAGAACGCACCGGTCAATTCAACCCCCAATTCACCTACCGCAAACGCCGTCACATCGCCGTCAAACGCGACGTCTCACACATCCGATGCACCTCCTGCCAAGCCGGAAACTTCGAATCCACCGACGCTCTCTACTCCCATATGGTTAAATGTAAATGACTTCTGATTCCATCCCCCCGCCTTTCCCTCCCACAGGTAGCTAATTTTTATCCAAGTTCATATTTTTATCCTTGCCACAAAATTAGTCGTCTTCTAGTCTTTTTTAATGCAGCTGCTGGCCGGCGCCAGTATTTCAGTATTTTTCATACAAATATATATATAATTTGACCAGTGCGCGTTTTCATGTGATGTTTTTTTCCCCAATTTTTTTGTATGTGTTTTTTTCACTTCAACGCGCGATCTCCTCTCTTTCCCCGATTTTTTTTAGTAATTTTAAAATACCGAGATTCTTTCATTTATTTACAAATAAAAATTTGAATGTATTTCCCTAAGGTGAATGCCGATCTATTAGGTCAAACTGCATTTGCGCGGTCTTCACAATAATATCATCGTGATTTCCAGGTTTTTGAAATTCTCGATCACTTCCAGCGATTTGGGATGTCAATTGACCGCAGGAATTGCGAAAACCGACTTTGTCATCAGATTCGCCGTAGATTGAAAAGATATGTTTGCCTTCGTAACGTTGTCTGGAGTTGATGTCTTGAATGAAACGGGAGTTACAGGATAGACCGTTGACTTGATTGCAAGCACCGGGGAATGGAAGAGCACAGAGGAAAGAGCCGCGATTGGCACCTGGAAGAAGGTGACTTTAATTTGAAAATTTTTTTCTTAGATTTCTGAGCGAATATTAGTCAAATTATCATAGTTTATGATATGTTTTTGACTGATTTTTCATGGCAAAAAAATCAGTTTTTCTTGTCAAAGTAAACATTTTTGTATTTATTTCAAAAAAATCTGTTGCTTCACTCAAATTTCAGAAAAATTAGAATCAAATTATAATTATTCTGTGGATGCCCATTTCGGAATATGTCAAAAAACATTTGAAAAATTTTATTGAGTCATTGAAACGTATATTTTACTAGTCAAAAAACATCTTTTTGACAATTTGAATTTATTGCCGGTTAGAAAATTTTTTAACTATACACAATTGATTTTTAACTCGATGAATTGAGAAATAGCCAGAAAATAGAACCGAGAGTCTTGTTCACTGATTTTTCATTTCAGGTCTTCGAATTTGCACTTGATTTTTACGATTACAGGTCCTGTGTTCATCACTTCAAACATGATTATAAAATTAGCACAGTTCAAATGTACACTTTACTCAAACCTTAGAGAAAATTTGGTTAAAGTGTCCATTGCTACGAAGCCGATATAGAATCAAGAATAATATTTTCCCATAGATGCCCATTTTGGAATATGCCAAAATATTTTTAAAATTGTTATTGAGACGTTGAAACGTATAATTTACAAGTTTTTTAGAAAATCGACTCGTTGAAAATTAAAAGTTAAAAAACAGATGTATAGAACGTAATTTTCAAAAATATTGCTCTGTATTCTAATATTTTTCTGTGAATGCAGACTTTGGATTAACGAAACCAAAACAGTTTCAGGTTTTTTATTGAAATCTTGAAACAGTTCGGGTTAGAGAACTATTAAGTAGAAGTTACGTGTTTTTTTTAATAAGGAGGTTGTTTCTTTTAGGGTATCGCCTTCGAATTTGAACTTGATTTTTACGATTACATGTCCTGTGTTCATCAATTCAAACATGATTTAAAAATTAGTACCGTTCAAATGTACACTTTACTCAAACCGAGAAAAATTGGTCAAAGTGTCCGTTGCTACGAAGCCGATATAGAATCAAGAATTATATTTTCCATTTTGGAATACGTCAAAATATTTTCAAAATTTTTATTGAGACGTTGAAACGTATAATTTACAAGTTTTTTAGAAAATCGACTCGTTGAAAATTAAAAGTTAAAAAACATCTGTATAGATCATAATGTTCAGAAATGAGATTTAGTTTTTAAAATATTTTCTGTATTCAAGTATAATGAATGATAATCTTCTGTGGAAGCACACTTCGGTGTAACGATTTCAAAATAGTTTAAAATTTTTCATTGAGAGATTGAAACGTACATCCTTCCTGCTAGTTTTTTATATTATTTTTGATGAATTGTGAATAGTGCAGAAAACATTTTCAGGATATACCTATTTTTTGAAACATATATTGATATATAAAGTGTTGCATTTAATTTCAAAATTGACTTTGAGTTCGATAATTAAAAAAAAATATTCTGAAACATAGAACCGTCCTACTGTTAGAGAGTTTTTCGTGCGATTAATTTGAGATGTCCAAATGTGGATGTGATTTTCACCAGACTGTCCCAAAACGTTAGAAATTAACACCGTAATTCAAAGGTACACACAAACCAATTTTTAACCGGATATTTTTTAACATTTCGGACTTTGAAAATGTATTCAAATTAAATGTAGATGATTTAGAACATAAATTATCAAAAATAATGAACTATTCAAATGTCAAAACTCGTTTTTAGCTTGCCCACCAAAAAATGTTCAAGAAATATTATCTTCTGTAGAGAATCATTTTGGAGCATTTCAAAATAATTTTATAATTTTGATTGAGTGCTTGAAACGTATTTTTTCTAGTTTTCTTTCGTTTTGAAGATCAATTTCAGTGTAGATGCCCGTTTCGGAATATATGAAAACTGATTTCAGTGTTTTTACAAAAAAGTATTTTTTTTTTCTTTAAAAGGGGGGGGGGTATGACGAAAAAATAAGTTGTGTTCAAATCAAAGAGTACCACCGATATAGTAAAACTACCAAGGGAATTTTTACCGAAAAGCCTAGTATTCGAGAAAATTGGATTTAGAACTTTTTTTTGAACGGATGCTAGCTATACGTGGTGTCGCGGATTTCCGCGACCTTTTACTAAGAGATAATCAGTTTCCAAAGTTTACTTGAGAAATTACTAATTCACTCACTTTATCGGTCAATTTCAGTAACATCACAAGAATCTCTACCTAAACCACATTATTCTATGTTCCCTAAGCACGGATTCAATGTAGAAAAGTGCGTTGTGATCTAATTACACAGCAAAACGCATTCGCGTTCGGCTGTTTTCTTCTTACAGAAACAACAGACATTTCAAACAGCCGCCAAGTGAAGCGACGGCCGTTGGCTGAGTATCCTACGTTAACACACATGATGTACGCAGCCAAATCAAGCCGGCGCGCTTTTCGAATTTCTCTTCACGCTTGTGTTTTTTGTGTATTCCTGAAGCGTTGCTGATGGAATTTTATATGTTCTAACTGCGTTTTGTATATTTTATTGATTACCCATAATTTATTGCTTTCCCATTCTTGGTTTGTCGACGCTTTGCGTCGACAGGCTCAAGTTTCCCTAATTTCAGTTCCTTTATCCCAAAATTGCCCCTAAAATTGTTCTTGTATTATTGATTTTACATACTTTAGCCCCATTTTGACATTATATCCTATCTTTATTGTAGTTAAGCTGTAATTCAGCATCCATAAACTAATAATTATCTCGAATACTCGTGTACTATACTTGGTTTTGCGTTGTCTTCTTCGTAAATCGAATAATAGTTCGGTTCTTGGCATTTTAGCTTGTTTTCTCTATCCAGACTGTTTCACTGAACCACCGAAGAGTCTGCGGATTCCAATCCAATAGAGAAACCGGCTAGAATCCTCAAAATGGTGCATCGACCGGGAATTGAACCCGGGCCGCCCGCGTGGCAGGCGAGCATTCTACCACTGAACCACTGATGCGTCTGCGGATTCCAATCCAATAGAGAAACAGGCTAGAATCCTCGAAACGTGGTAAAAATTGTAGGGGACTGGAGAAATTCTCGAATACTAGACTTTCCGGTAAAAATTCGTTTGGGGGTTATACTATATCGATGGTGCTCTTTCTTGTGAACACAATTAAATTTCTGGTGCACACCTCCCCCTCGAAATTTTTGTTCTGGTGCAGTGTTCAAAAGAAAGAGCATCATCGATATAGTATAACCCCTAAAGGAATTTTCACCGGAAAGCCTAGTATTCGAGAAATTTTTACATCCGCTTCGTTTTTACCCACGTATACGTTCAAAAAAATTTTCAAATGCAATTTTCTCGAATACTAGGCTTTCCGGTAAAAATTCCCTCGGTAGTTTTACTATGTCGGTGGTGCTCTTTCTTTTAAAAAAATAAAAAGTATACCTATTTTTTCCCTTTACCCCCCCCCTTTAAAGCAACCCCGTAAGCTAAAAGGCATGTCTGTATCCATGATCAGCAATAACAAATACTGGAAGTATGACATGTTCTTTATTACTGACAAAAAAATTATAGCGAAAAGTTTAAAAATGGCTGAGTTTGAGTCAAAAAACGAAAAACGACGAAAATCAGTTTAAAAATTCTTCTCCTATCATTCCTAGCAAAATGTGTCAACACGCTAGCCACGTACATTTTAATTGACGACTTTTTTTTTTTGAAAAACAGGGAGGTCTTGATTTCCCATGTAAAATTCAAATGGCTGAAACTGATTTCGCTTAAAATATTGTGATTTCATATTTTGGGATCCTAATTTTAACAATTTTAACTTCAATTTGCAATAGGTTTTGCCGATTTTTTCTGGTATCGATTTTTAGCTTCAGGGGTTGCTTTAAAATGTGATCAACTATTTTGAAAATTGTGTCACCTATGATATCAAAAAAATTAATTCAGATTTGTTCGAAAGATCGATTGCGTATCGAATTATTCACATCTTTCCATTTATTCTTTCATTAGGACGTACTTTTTCCAAGTTTTTTTTTCTGAAAAATTGAAAAATCACATAATTACTGAACTTCTATGATTTTTCAAGTTCACGTTAGTCTTCTAATAATCTAGGCAGGATTTGGAACATGTGAAAAATGTTTCAATCTTTTAACAATGATATTGAAACGTATTTGCTCCTAGTATTTTAGTATAAGATATTTTTTTCTCATTGTTATACTACATTTTTTGTTGAAAAACCAAAAAAGTTGAATGAATGTTGCTTCTTGATTTACTTGGATGATATACGTTTCAACCATTTCACAAAATCTCTTATCAATTTTTGAATTTTCGGTCAATATCTTATGGAAAACTCAAAACCAACCTGCAACAGAGACAAATGTATCAATCAATGCAGTCAATGGTGGTCCTAGATCCTCCCCAGTGTCCACACATGCTCCACCAAGGATTGCTTTCCTCGAAACCGGTGAGCCCAGAGAATAAGCAATGACATCAACCTTTCTGCGAGTGAAAGCGGCGACCACTTGAATCATATACCGAACCTGCTTAATATATTGACACTTCATATCCACCAGCGGCATTGGCGTCTTCCCACCATCCCCATAACTCGTCCCATACACCAAATCATCACCCCACCCAATATTGATCAAATGCTGGCGATGCCCACCAAATGTGCCCGCCGTATTCGTGATGCCATGCACCAAAACGACTGCCTGCTTTCTGGTTCGCGACTTGCCGTCATGCTTCCCACCACCATAACTTCCACCAGGTCCGAGATCTCTTCTCGCCAACAGCTCGTCAATACCATGCCCATATTTTTGATCAATGAATCTATTAAAAGATTCCGAGAATTCGGCATTAACTATACCAAAAATTAGAGAATAGAAGAGGGCGAAATACATGGTATATACTTTGTAAATGGTTTTGTTTCAGTGTAATAAACGAGACTAAAAGGTGGTACTTGAAGGGGTGGAAATAAAGAAAATGAAAGAAAGAAGAGAACTATTAAAACAACAAACAAAAATAATAAATTGTGTGGCTTGTGGTTTACACTGTTTTATTTCAGTTTGACCAATTTTGAATCATTCGAGACTGACGGGAAGTATGTATACAATCGAGAATCAAAGAATAAAGGTTACTAGACCTTGTTTGTTCCAACCAGACAATAATTGCCACGTCATGTCAGCATGCAATTGACGAGATTGAGAGAGACGCAGAGAAAAGTTCTCCGAGAGAAGTACAACTGTGAAAATTTCCATGGCCGACTGGTTAACGGGCGCGTCTTTGAATCGAACGACGGCGCCGAGCTCTGGTTCGATTCCCCCACGCGCCAAAACTTTTTTATTATTTTTTCTTTTTTTTTCAAATTACAGTTTAATGTGTTTTCGAAACTCAAAAATGTATTCAAAATGTTTGTGAGAGTAGTATCTGACAAGAGAACGTTGTAAAAAAAATGTAATTTGAAAAAAAAAGAAAAAATAATAAAAAAGTTTTGGCGCGTGGGGGAATCGAACCAGAGCTCGGCGCCGTCGTTCGATTCAAAGACACGCCCGTTAACCAGTCGGCCATGGAAATTTTCACAGTTGTACTTCTCTCGGAGAACTTTTNCGTTAACCAGTCGGCCATGGAAGCTTTCACTGTTGTACTTCTCTCGGAGAACTTTTCTCTGCGTCTCTCTCAACCTCGCAAATTGCTATTTTTCATTGCGCTGACATGACGTGATTGATGCTTTTCGGACAAACTTCAATATTATTTATAGGTCTATACAATACATTTTTAGCTGTTATGAAACGTATTTCATGAGAATAAGTAACTTATATAAACATTTACTACAAATCATGAAAAAAATGGTACACCAAAGTACAAAAAACCATTTCTCTGGGGAAATTTGCATTGGCACGTCTTCTATCAAAATCTGCAGTTGCTGAGAATCCCCCTATATCATGGTTCTTCGACCTTTTGTCTATTTTTGATATTTAACATCACACGTCATCTAAAAAAGGTTAATATTCTCATCCCATAAATCACCAAAGTACAGTACAAAAAAAAATTGTTTCATTAAATTTCATAAAAATAATCACGACATAGAAAAAAATGTGGAAATTAAAGCGGGAGAAAATGCAAACATACACAGATACAGGGAGAATAGAGAAGCATAGAAAAAGCACCGGAAATATCTAATCTAGGACATCTTTGGAAAGGGGAAAAAGAAGAAGAAAAAGAAGTAAAGTCAAATCTAGAAGAAGAAGAAAATCATATATCAACCCGGATAATTGTAAACATATAAAACGAATATTCATATATAGATAGTAGTGATCAAAAGTTTGCTCATATCTCGGCTTAAAATGCTCCGTTCGGGCTCATATTTGGCACAATTGTGCTCAAAAATATAAGCAATGTGCTCCAGTTTTTATAAGGCGATATCTTGAAAAATAAAAAATCTGGAATTTTTTTTCTGAAATTTTTTACTTTTTTAAGAAACCATAACTTTCAGAAAAATGGCTCCAGATTCTATATTTTTCCAGATATCATCCTACAAAATTTGGAGCACATTCTTGATACAATAGAGCACATTTGTGAAAAATATGGAGCCAAACGGTCCATTTTGAGTCGAGTTATGACCCTTTAATCACCACCATATAAAAAAAAATAAATGCTAGATCCCTAGTTCTGGATCCTGAATTCTAATTTCTGAATCATGAAATCCTAATGACTCGCTGAAAATCCCCCTATATCATGGTTCTTCGACCTTTTGTCTATTTTTGATATACATCACACGTCATCTAAAAAAGGTTATTTCTAAAATATTAATTTTTCTCAGTTTTTTTCTCAATTTTCAATTTTTTTCAATTTTTCAACAAAAAAATACTTTGAAGCTTTTGATGAAAAAATATACTGAATTTTGTGAAAACAAAGTAGTGTATATCATTTTCAGGTATACCTGTATATTGCACAGAACACATAAAATTAAAATTCTCAACTGGAAATCCTAGAAAACCATTTGGGTCTTCGAATTTCAAAAAAAAAAGTGGTGAAAAAATGACTCCCATAAAGTGCTTTTTTTCCAAAGTATACCTTGAAACCCTTTAATCAACGCGAAATTTTACCGCTAGTAACATCGTGATAATTGAAAATCATGAAATTTGAAAACGTTCAAGATTTTCCTCGGCTTTGGAGATAGTTTGAAACCAGACTGTGCCATTAGATTCATGCGTGGCGAGAAAAATAGTTTTCAAATGAATTTTGCTTTTCAATAATTTTTTACTTCCAGTATTTGTTATTGCTGATTCAGCTTATCATTCTGATCCGCCCATCATTAGTATAAACTGTATTTCATTAAAATAAAAGGTTTTATTCTAGTATATGTAGAGCAGTGTTCCGAACTGGATGATTTTTTGGGTGAATCCACTAGACGAAGAACCCACAAACAATTTTTTGAAGTCAGGATCATTCCCAGAGTTACCCCATTTTTTATTCATAATTTTTTGTTCGGGTCGAAACTAGACCCTAACTCAATCCAGAGTAAGTCTTCACACAACCCAGTTACCATTGTAACCCTCTTGATCGGACTTCATTCGATCCGGGTCTGACTCAACTGAATCCGACCCGACAAAATTCGACCCAAAATATGACCCTATCCGACTCTGACTCTACTCGGGGAAAAAACGGCAAGAGTGTCGCAAGGCTTTTTCCTTGTCGCAAGCTTGCGGCAGTTTGTCGCAAACTTGCGACACATTTTTTCTGGCGCAAGGGTGTCGCAAGCCGTGCAGTAGTTTTGCTGCTAGATGTCGCAAAGCTTGCGACTATTGGCGCAAGAACACCGCAAGCCTTGCGACAGCCGAATGTCGCAAGTTTGTTTTTCCTTGTCGCAAGCTTGCCGATTTTTCCCCGAGTATCGATTTGACCCGGGTCATGACCCGACCCGACCATGACCCGATCCATTCGACCCGGGTCGTAATCCGCCCCGACTCGACGGGTCGGAACAAAAAATACACGTAAAAATATTGTCACGTCAGTTTCAGTTTTCAAAAAATTATTTCCATGTTTTATTTCTTTTCATTTTTTCAAAAAATTTTGAAAAGAATTGTTCAAAAACTGGAATGCACGTGACAATATGTTTACCCGGGTCAAAAACGGATTGCGTCGGGTCAACCTTATTATTTGACGTGACCCGGGTCGAGTCGAGTCGGGTCGGATTACGACCCGGGTCGAATGGATCGGGTCAAGTCGGGTCGGCTCAGATCATAATCGATCTCTATCCGGGTTGAGAAGGCTGGGTCGAATGGGTCTAATCAGAACTGGTTTGGAACACGACCCGGGTCGCTTTAAAACGGGTCAGTTTTCTAGTTTTACAGACCCGACATTTTTTGATCCCGATGAACTTTTTTGAGAGACTGATTTTTATTATTGCATCTTCGCCGAACATTTTGGAACCGAAATAGAGACCGGGTCATGGTACTTTTTTTTCACTGACCCGGGTCAGCACGACCCGGGTCGGAAGAGGTCTTTTGGCTCCACGAAGTTTCGAAGGCAGACGTTTCGCAACCGGACATCTAAAAATCGGGTTAATTTTGAAGAACATGTATTGAAATTTCCAACCAATAGGTTTTCGGCTATGACGAACATCATGGTGATGTTCATTTTTCACCAAAACAGAGCTGTGTCTAAGTTGGGTCCTATTCAAGGTCCGAAATTGGGGCTATTGGGTATGGCGAACATTATGATGTTGTTGACGTGTTAGGACGAAAACGGTGCTGCACACGAGTTTTCATCAATTTTTGGTCTAATATTTTGAGCGTTTTTCTTTCTCATAGTATCTCAAAACTCTTGTAGTTGTCAATGGAACCCTTATTCTGATTAAACCCCTATTACGCCACCTCCATATAAACGTAAAGGGATCCCCCTCTTCGCAACTTTGACCCTCTTTTTTTACGGCTCCTCTTCTAATTATATGTATGCGCAAACGTATAGAGGTCACCGCTCCCCTTAATTACAGGAACCCCCACAAAAAGAGAAAAAGGAGATTTAAAAAAAAAAACACGTGACAAATTAATTATAAGCGGAAAGAGAAGAGAGTCGTGAGAAGTAACTTTATACCTTTCGCTTTTGTTTATTTTTTGCTAAATGAAGTGGGTAATTAGTGGAGAAAGAGGTGTGAACAAAATAAATTGTATACTTTTTATGGTAGCCCAGAATTTTTCGGTGTATAATTAACTAAAAATTCCAAATAATCTTGTACATTTTTGTGTATCAAAAGTCTTTATTTTTCCTCGTCCAGAAAAAGCAAATAAATAAACAGAAAATCAGGTTGTTTAGTTCCAAACAATAGCTCATTCCTGCATGACCAACTGGATTCTCTTTTTCTTTTCGCATATATCTTATTTTCAAGCTTCAGATTTTCAAAGTTAGTTTTTCAAATCTAAAATGGACCGGTTTGCCAAATGATGCGTATGACAATAATGACCACTTGATGTCTCTATGTGTATTTTTTTTGTCTATGTTATTTCAATATGTGTGTGTATGGTTGATGATGTGAGAGGAATTTTATGGATTTTTTTGAATGTGAGGTTACTGTGATGAACTTTCTAACTAAAATTATTAAAATTATCTTTAGTTAACCAGCTCAAAATACGTTTCAAAAAATTACTAAAAAAATCTTAGATCATGAACTACGCATTCGAATGTTTCTATGGTCATGCCTATTATTCAGAAGTCATATATTTTGTTCAGTTTAGAGGTAGTTAATGAGTATCATGTCTTGAAAAAAAAGGTCATGAACTATACGTCAGAATTCATAACCTAGATCTCCTGGGTTAGACATTCCAAGTATGATTCGAAAACCCTAGACAAGTCCTAGACTAGATATACGAAAAACATAGCTTAGAAACCCATGATCTTGATCTAGAAGTCCACGATTGCGATCTATAAGCTTTAGAAACTCAAGATCAGACATCAAATATAAATACCCAGATATACAATGGTCCAAGAATATCAACTTGGAATCTAACAATCTAAAATGGAATCTGAAATCTTTAGATCGGGATAGTGAGGTTCATTCTACTAGACCTTATATATACTAAAATGATTCAGAAGAAAATTTTTCTAGCTATTGTATTACCGTACTATAGCTTATGTACCTTTAAACTGAGGTAAATAAGGTCCAGGACTTTTTTCGGAATTAAATTGGATCGGAACTTTTCTAGCTCAACCTATTGTATAGCTCATCTAAATTGCAACTGAGGTACATAAGATTCAGATCGAGTAACAATGCCACCCATTCAACTTTTCCAAATCCAGTGTTTTAGGACTCGGAGTGAGAGAAACTAGATTATACAAAGTCCTTACACATGGTTGATCTAGGAACCCAAGATCATGGTCCAGAAAGTCGATATGGTAGTAGTCTAGAAGGTCTAGATTACGGTCTAGAACGCCGAGATCGTTGTTTAGAAGGCCCAGAAAGCCTAGATCATGGTCTAGAAGGTCTAGATCATAGTCTAGATGGTTTGGATCATGGTCTAGAAGGTCGAAAAGATGATCTAGAAGAACTAGATCATAGTCTAGAAGGACTGGAACATAGTCTAGAAGTCTATATCATAGTCTAGACGGTTTAGAAATCTAGATGGTTGTCTAGAAGGTCTAGACCATAGTCTAGAAGGTCTGGATGATGATCTAGAAAGTCTAAAACATGGTCTAGAAGGTCTAGATCATAGTCTAGACGGTTTAGAAGTCTAGATCATAGTCTAGAAGGACTGGATTATAGTCTAGAAGTCTAGATCATAGTCTAGACGGTTTGGATCATGATCTAGAAGGTCTAGAAGATGATCTAGAAGAACTAGATCATAGTCTAGAAGGACTAGATCATAGTCTAGACGGTTTAGAAATCTAGATGGTTGTCTAGAAGGTCTAGACCATAGTCTAGAAGGTCTGGATGATGATCTAGAAAGTCTAAAACATGGTCTAGAAGGTCTAGATCATAGTCTAGACGGTTCGGATCATGATCTAGAAGGTCTAGATCATAGTCTAGATTGTCTAGAAGTCTAGATCATGATTTTAGTTCTTGTCCTAGTCCAAATCACCACACCGGTTCCCACGAACTTTTCTCTTCTCTCCCCTCTCCCCTCTCCCACCTCCTCTTCTTTTACTCCAAATCCCAAAATAAATAAACAACAATAAATTGTTTCAAAACTCCTAATACCTTGACTAATAACATAACAATCACATATGGTCATTTTGCGGTCCTTTCTTGTTATTCTCTCGTACAGTTTCTTCTCCACCACCTTCTTCCCTTCATTGTTTATTCGAGAAATCGTGTCTCGCCGTCTCTTCTACAGCTTATACTATTTCGTTCCAGGAGGGGAAGATTCTTTTTATTTGAGCTCTCACTTGAATCGCTGCGCGCTCTGCGCGGGACGTACGGACGGACGGATGGATGGACGAAATGACAAAGAGAAGGAGAAGAAGGAGAAGGTCTCTCTGTTCTCCGGAGACGGAGAGACACTTTATATACCTGTACTTTTATTCTTTGATTTTTCGCTTTTTTTGGATATCTTTTTCATCTTGCTCAGTAGTTTTTGTGCAATTTATGATTTATTTTTTACTTCTTTTTTAACCTAAAAATAATTTCCTCCGAGAGAAATACACAAATTGACGCACAATTGCGTACTTTAGGAAATTTACGACGCACAAATGCAGATTTTGTTTTATTTTTATTTTTCACTTTTTTTAAATTAAATATGTTCATAGATAGTCTAGTCCATAGAAGTCCCATTTTCATGGCCTAGAATCCCAAATCCTGGCCTAATAATCCAAGATCATGGCCTAGATTTTCTATATCATATTCTAGTCCATAGGTCGCCTATTCTCATGGCCTAGAATCCAAAGATCATGGCCTAGATTTTCTATATTATTGTCTAGACCATAGGTGCCTCATTATCATGACCTAGAGTCCCAAATCATGACCTAAAAATCCAAGATTATGGCCTAGATTATGGTCTAGTCTATAGGTGTCCCATTATCGTGGCCTAGAATTCCAAATCCTGGTCTAAAAATCCAAGAGCATGACCTAGATATCCTATTCTCATGGCCTAGTAGCCCAAGTCCATGGCCGAAAATCCCAAATATCCCACTCCGTTACCTATTTTAGCCCTCTTAAAATCCACTCTCCATTTCCTGCGCCCAAAAAGGATCTAAATCCAATTCATTTCGATTTTTCGAGTGCGCGGTAATTGATATTGGCAAGTGTCCAAATACAACAAAAAAAGTCAAGTATACAGAGAGAAGAAAAAGGCGAAAAAAACAGGTTGGACAGTGTTTATTTATACCTCCAACAAAACATACTTTATGGTTTTGGAAAGTATACCTTTTTCCTTATCTTGATTTTTTCTTCTTCCTTTTTTTAAAACCGAAAAATTTGTTTTTCGAAAAAAACAAAAAAATAATTATCTTTGTCCGAGAGAAGTACACACATTGACGCACAATTGCGGACTTTTGGAAATTTACGACGCACATTTGCAGACTTTGTTGTTGTTTTTATTTTTATTTTCCACTTTTTCTTCTTCTCCGGATAATAGGAATGTAAATGAGTTGAATTCTAATTAGATTAGAATTCAAACAGGTCTGGAACATCCCCTTAGCGGCTGTTGGAAATTTGAGACATTTTTATTCACATCTGGTGGGATATAAATTGGCAGATATATATTTATAAGTCTCTCAAAAATGTTGTAAACATTTTGTAATGTAAACTTAGATGTTTTATGAGAGGAGCAGATTTTTTATTATTGTGAAATTTGTTTTTTTTTTGGTGCATTTTGTGGTGTAGATTTTTGTGGTGAAAAATTGGAGGTTTTCTATGAGAAATATGTATATATAAAAATGAAAATCCTGTATTCAGTTTTTGCTAAACATAATTTTCGGTGTCTGAATTTCAGCTCTAAGTTTTGCTCTAGGGAACTGTATTTTTCGAAGTATGTATATAATTTTTTTCCTCTTGATAATATACATTTTGAGGTGTATATTTTAGGGGGTAAATTTTGAGGTGCTCATTTTGTGGAGCACATTTTGAGGTATACATTTTTAGGTTCACATTTTTAGGTTCACATTTTGTGGAGCACATTTTGAGGTATACATTTTTAGGTTCACATTTTTAGGTTCACATTTTTTGGTGCACATTTTGAGGTGCACATTTTTAGGTTCACATTTTTTGGTGCACATTTTTAGGTGCACATTTTGAGGTTTAAATTTTTAGGTACACATTTTGAGGTGCACATTTTTAGGTTCACATTTTTTGGTGCACATTTTTAGGTGCACATTTTGAGGTGCACATTTTTAGGTGCACATTTTGAGGTGCACATTTTTAGGTGCACATTTTGAGGTGCACATTTTTAGGTGCACATTTTGAGGTGCACATTTTTAGGTGCACATTTTGAGGTGCACATTTTTAGGTGCACATTTTGAGGTGCACATTTTTAGGTGCACATTTTGAGGTGCATATTTTGAGGTACACATTTTGAGGTGCTCACATCCACTGACCTCCCCCCATAACTCATTCCAACCCATAAATAATTCATCCCTCTTCTGACCACCCAAAAACAAACTTTCCACTTCGATGCTCTCTTCTTCTAGCACATATATAACCATTCCCACCCCCAATACTTTTACCTTGAAAACAAAATGACCTCCTTTTTCTCAAATTAATCACTTTTCGCCTCATTTTTCGTGTTTTCCCCAAAAAAAAAAGGACCCCCGGTGACACCTATCTTAATTATTCTTGTCTTCTTTTTTTCTTGCATCCAGCCACCTACTTGACTATATGCATATATATATATATATATAGTCCTTTTTTGCAGGTCTAATTTAGTGTCTGCGTCTCCTGTCCCGCATCGTCCTTGACTTGTTCTTTCTTTTTATTCACAAAAATTTCTTTTTCTTCTTCTTCTTCTGCGTTTTGTATGAATAATTGTGGTGGCATTTTGGTAGAAGAGTGAGTGACTAGTTTTTATCCGCCCGTTTTCTCATCTTTTTGTTATTTTTTGCTGGCAGTGTATTTGTATATAGATTAGATCCGGCGATATGATGATTTTTGGTATTTTTGTATCCTTGGTATTGTGACTTTTTGAATTTCAACATACCTATGTACAAAAACTGTACCTATGTACTATTATTGATTTTTTCATGGTGTATGTTTTGAGGTATACATTTTAAGGTATATATTTTAAGGTATATATTTTAAGGTATACATTCTGAGGTATATATTTTAAGGTATAAATTTTAAGATATACATTTTAAGGTATATATTTTAAGGTATATATTTTAAGATATACATTTTAAGGTATATGTTTTAAGGTATATATTTTAAGGTATATATTTTAAGGTATATATATATTTTTGGTGTACATTTTGAGTTCTACAATTTGAGGTATATTTTTTGTTATGCACATTTTAAGATATACATTTTAAGGTATACATTTTAAAGTATATATTTTAAGGTATATATTTTAAGTGTATATTTAAGGTATACACTTTGAGGTTTAAATTTTGATTTCTAGTTTTTGAGGTATATTTTTTGTTATGCACATTTTCAGATATATATTTTAAAGTATATATTTTAAGGTATACATTTTAAGAGATATATATTTTTTAGTTTATATTTTGAGTTCTTCATTTTGAGGTATACATTTTGAGGTACACATCTGGTGGGATATAAATTGGCAGATATATTTATAAGTCTCTTAAAAATGTTGTAAACATTTTGTACTTATATATTTTGTGAGAGCAGATTTTCTATTATTATGGATCTATAGTACATTTTGAGGTATACATTTTAAGGTCTACATTATTAGATATAATTTTTGTTAGTTTTTTATTTTGGTAAATGTTTCTAGCTCTACGAAATTGTAAAGTCACTGAGTCTGTAAACTGCCAACCACTATGTATATCCTATAAATTTTCGTGGTTACTTAAATTTGAACCAATTGTATATTTTTGAGACGTTCATTTTCTATGAAAGCGTGATTTTCAGCACATTTTTTCACGTTTCTGATTTTAAGTACATGATTTTCACATTTTTTAGCACATTACTCTTACGTTTTTTGCTTTTAAGTACATTTTTTATTAAAAATTAAAATTGAACCTATGTATATTAAATTAAAAATTTTCTACAAGATTCTATTTTTAAGTACACTATTCTTACGTTTTTTTTTGAAAGTAATTTTTTTTGTATTTCAAAATTGAACTCATGCATATTGATTTTTTTTCAAATTATTTATCCATTTTTTTCACGTTTTTAGAACACTATTCTTGCGTTTAAATTTTTAAATTTTAAATTTTATAATTTTTACGCTGCCTTCTATTTTTTAGTACATAATTTTTCAAAACCAGACCTTCTTTTTTTTCTGTTTCTCTATGTCTCTCATTTCACATATTATCTCGATCTCTTAGTCCAGTTTAAAGGCGCATCTCTTTCAAAGCTTCTCATGTTCCTTCAAAAGGTGGTACTGTACATGTTCCTATCCCTCTCTCCACGTCATGTCAGCATGCAATTGACGAGATTGAGAGAGACGCAGAGAAAAGTTCTCTGAGAGAAGTACAACAGTGCTAATTTCCATGGCCGACTGGTTAACGGGC
>LR551593.1:0-12253 GCA_900536415.3 Caenorhabditis sp. 38 MB-2015
AAGTCCACTTTTCGCCCGATCCCGTCCAAAAAATATTTATTCCTCTAGTGATCCTACGAAATTGGAATGTACATATTTTCTCCGAATTTTTTGTACGACATACCAGGGATTTTTTAGCGCGTAGTGGTCACAGCTATCGAAAACTCCACGGACCCTTTGAATCCCCTGCGAATTGCAAAACTAATGTCTAATCACAAGGTTTCTACTTTTTTCCTTCTTTCTCCTAAATTATCTCCAAACTTTTGTCGAATCGCAGGAAAATTATAGATGGAGCTCTGCGTGCCGAATAGGATTGACATTGTCCAAAGGCGAAAATATGGTGAGTCTTCAATTCTTGACGAAACCAATTATTTCGAGCCAACTCGTCGATAAAGTGATCGCAAAGTATTCAAATATAGCGGGAAGAGGAAAAGTATTGATGTTTCGCAATCTCGTGGAGCTTCTTCAGGAGCACATAGAGCATTTCCAAGTTCCAGCACGTACCATTCCAGCTTTTCAGATTAATAACCAACGCCATTTTGATAAGACAAGTCAGAGTGTTTCGAAACTTATAATGCGATGTGCAAAGTAGAACAAATTACAAAAAAAATACAAAAAATAACGTGCAAAGTGACAATATTTTTTGTAAGAAATTTGCCAATTTTCCATTGTGTTTATTTTTTTTTGCACGTTTTTTGTAAATTTTTTGTAATTTTTTTGTAAAAACAATGGAAATTTCTNAAATTTGCCAATTTTCCATTGTGTTTATTTTTTTTTGCACGTTTTTTGTAAATTTTTTGTAATTTTTTTGTAAAAACAATGGAAATTTCTTACAAAAAATATTGTCACTTTGCACGTTCATTTTTGTATTTTTTTTGTAATTTGTTGTACTTTGCACATCGCATAAACAATTCTCCGATATCGCAAGAATCTCTAGAATTCTAGAAAACTATACACCTTCACCTACTTTTTTCAAAAATATTTGCTATTCTATTAAGCAAAAAAGTCATCATGAATCCACTTCAAATTGTCAACATTCAAGAATCGGAAACATATAACTATATCTAACCATAAATATCTTCAACTTTCACACTTCTCGCTTTTGACGAAAGGTTTCTACGAACTTGTCGAATCGTAATAAATTGATAATACTTCGCTTCAGCGCATAAGATGTGAATCTATGAATTTTTTCAGAAGTGAGTGAATCTTTCATATCTTTTCGTGTCCCATTGACGAAAATAACTCCGGAAGTCGTAGTTTTCAGAACATTTTGACCAAAATCGATTCAAATACCCATTTCTCGAACATAATAACATCCAAGATGTTCTCGATTTACATAGGAACGAGAAGAACTTTGAATTATTCCACTTTCAGCATAAAATACATTTGTTTTTCGGATTCCGGTGTCAACTAATCTTAAAAACTATAATTGACACATTCATGAAATATATTTTAAAACTCACTCTCTCGAAAAATGTATCCTTCTTCGAATCAAAATCTCAGACTGTGAATTAGAGAAATGAATCAATACCGCTTCCAAAAATTCGACACGGGTAAATTTAATACCAACAATTTTGAAACAATCGGAAATATTTCGAGCTTGAGAAATTACCAAGATGCAAAGCTATACTAGGAAAATAGAAGAGAATACTGTGAACCTCCTCAAACTTCTCATTTTAAAAATATCCGAAATATTGAGCTAGAGCATTTCTGAATATCTCGAAATTATCACATATTGTAAATATCCAGAGTAAGGCAAACAAAATTTTGTCGTATCGCCAGAGAAGAATTATAGCTTTCCTTCAGAACTCCTATCTTCGTAGCAAATTGCCCAAAGCCAATTCAATCATCACATTTCCGAACAAAATCACATTCGAGATGTTGCTGATTCGCATAAAAATGAAAAATCTTTCGGAATTCCCCAATTTTTTGTTTTTCTGATTTCGGTGTCAACTCATCTGAAAAACAACAAATTTATAAATCAAAATATATTTTACAACTCACTTTCTTGAAAAATATATATCCTTCTTCGAATCAAAACGAAAACTATTATAACTACTGACTATTTTGAAACATCCGGAAATATTCCAAGATTGAGAAACGACCAAAATGCCAGGTTATACTACGAAACAATATAGAATATTCTTAATACAATACTTATTTTCCTGACTAAAAAATCAAAGTCTCGCATTTCTGCATATCAAACAAGTCTTTCCATCGGCTCCAAACGTCCGAATTTCGAGAATCACATATCTCATCAAATGGCTAAACGTTCCTTTTTTGTACCACTAAACGAGAATTGCTTGAACCAGCACTACGATTTTGGAACAAATTGAGAGCTTGGTTTGCCTGGACGGAGATCTGGATGAACAAAGAAGATAATTTGGGCGAATCCGGTTTCAAACTAGCTCCCAATGGTGTTGGTGACGAGCCTTTTTTCCTCCAAATGTTTCACAAACATGCCGAATCACGAAATGATAATATAAATTATCTTCGGCCAGCCAGAATCGAATATGATATCACAACTAGTAGTTGAACTTGTTTGAAGGCGTTTTCAGATAATAGGCGCAAATGTTTGCATCTCTCAATTTTTCGGAAACCTTGGTCATCGGATGTGAGGATGTGATTTCGATAAATTGTTGATGATACTTCGTCGATTTGTGAAAATACGCATATATTCGGATTTTTGAAATCTCGCCAAGAAACAGCTATTCAACCTGAAAAATTGACATTTATGTGGAAAAATTTTATTCAATAACTCACCTTTGTAAATATCACATGATTTTCCGAATTCGCATTTTTGACAAAATTCTATAACTATTTTCTGTGTCAAATAATCGGTTTTCAAAATACAAAACTCCGCAAAGAACCGAGCCTTTCATAAAATTCTTGAAATCATAAATCATTTCAGTTCAAAATTTAAAAAAAACGAGAAGATCAGAGTACTGAAGACATTTAGAAGAGAAATTCTATGATTCTGATTGAAATCTGATTAATTTCGGAACATGGTTTTCGGTATTTTCTATTTAATGTAATCTGATAAAGTAAATAATCTTCTAACTAAGACGGATCTTTTAGGAAAATTTCTAAAACTGGCTTAACACCTCAAACAGATATCTCGGACTGTAGGCAGTTTCGAACAGAAAACATCATAATTCTGGGTTTCCGAGATTTCGACAACTGAACTGGACATGAATCGACTAAAAGATTTAAAAAAAAATGGGCCAATCACCCAATGGTCGAGCTGAAAGTGCTCGAAACGATTGAAAAGTCTTCGTTCTTCGAGTTTCTCGTGCTTCGAACTTCCTCAAAACTATTCACGCATTTTGAAGAATCGTATACGATAATTGAAGCTTGATTGATCTTGTTACAGATTTGTAGGTTGGAACTTTAGCACTTTCGGTGAGAATCCTCCAACTTGAATCTACATTTTTCGCATTTTCCGTCATGCTCTAATCTCTTCGAAGTCAGTATCGTTCAATTTTTCCTATAGAACTCGACTTTGAATTTCGAAAAAAAAAACATCCTTCCGACTTTTGTAACATTGTCATCACGAGATTCTTCATTAACCTCTGCGATCCTGAATAAAAGATTTATTGATTTGTGAACAATATCGAAAAACCCACCTCAAAAAATGTTTGATATTCAACGGCTCGACTTTTCCAGTGAATAAATCCAGAATCATTTTGTCGACTTTCAATGAATCAAAATAATAGACCTGATATTTCGAGGTATTCAGGAGTCATACAAATAAAACTCAATACTATGAAAAAAGCTACCAACGTATTAGAAAACTACTCCATTTAGAACTAGAATAAATAATATGTTTCTAGCTCCATTGAACACTGAACCTTAGTTTGTTACAGTGAAAATCTTACAAAAAAGTCATAGTTAATAATTCTCGTTCTTCTCAAACTTTGAGGATTATCCGTTTAAATTACATGAAATACTGAAAACTACAGAAACCGTTCGGAAAAAATCGAAATTCTGTCGCAGAACTTAAAAATACAAACAAAATATCTCATGTTTCGGGTAGTCTGAATCTAAATCTCCTCAGGTTATATATAAATCTAGTTGTTTATCTCAAGGATATTTGAAATTATTGAACTACTACGTTTTGAAACTAATGTCTGTTCATAGTACGACTTGACAGCTGGAAAACCCGAAGATTCCAAACTCCTACACGAAAAATTAAGGCATCATAACTCGTAAACGGTCAGAACAATTATTCGAAGTTCTAGCTCATTTTTACAAACTGGAACAGAAAAAAAAGGCAACATGTTGTTTGATCACAAATTCTCAAGAAGCTTCGTTCTTTCTGACAAAATTTTTTGGGACAAATGAAGCTCTACACTGCCTTTTTGTTAAACATTAGAAGTTGATGCTCAGTTGGTCAGGTTTTGGAGATCAAAATCAGAATTTAAGTCAAAACCGATTCAATTTGTGACATCCAATCACATCGTATTACGCTCGAATTATTTTCACCCTTGTTTTGTCTATAGACACAGATCTATTCTAGCAAAATCCGCTAAAATCGCCAAATAATGATATCAGATCCTTCCACCTTTTTCCGAGAACTCCAAGATTTTCGACTTTGGATCTGTTGAAACTAACGTCGATCTGTTCAGCGGGTTGGTTGAAGCACAATATACCAAATGTTTAAAAAATGAGCAGGTGCGAGAGTTGAGGCTATATATAGTGTAGATGCTGATACGATAATCGAATTTCTCGCATTTTTAGGTATTAAATCTTCACTTCGATTATGCTCCAGAATCGCGGAGAACCCTAAACATGAAGATAAGATTCAAAAAAGCAGTTTGTTGAACTCGCCAATTGGAAAAACAATTTCAACACTATTTCTAAACAAACAAAAAAACGACAAACGAAACATTATCAAAATGAAACAGCAGAAAAGCATGCTAACTTCTTCTGATTTTCTGCCTAGTTCTCAAATATCTTTGAAAAATCACAAATTTCTGTCGTTCACATGCTTAAAATGTAGAGTTTCTTTTTTCTAGAATTTTTAATATGTTGAGAAGTCGAAGACATCCAAGGTTGACCACGCCCAACAGCTTGGAGGATCCCTATCGGCTCTGAAAAAAAGAACTTTTTTTCAAAACAAAAGAAAAATAAAATTAGATGAGTGGTCATTCCCGCTCTATCGCACACATTCATTTACTTCTCTCGGACAATCAAAAAAAAAAATCCGAAATTTATTTTTTTCTTCTGCTTGAATCGATTAATTTCATTCAATGTTCAGATTTTTACTAATTTTTGTAATGAAAAATTCTAGAATACTTACCTTGAATCCTTGATGAAAATTTCCGCAAAAACAGTTTGATTTGAAGTTTTTCAGCATTGCCAAACTGATTTGATCCAAATTCGAAGACTTTCAGAGTGTTGTCGGCAGGAACAAATAATTTCAACAATCGAAGCCGAGTTTTTTTTAATGCAGATTTGGCCAGAAACATTGACAGATGTTTGAATAGAGAAAGAAGTGTGTGGGAGATGATTCTGAAAAATTCGAAAAATTGATGAAAAAGTGACAAAAACCAAATCTTACCGAATAAAAAAGAACTTCGTCGAGAATCTGAATAGTTGTGAAATCCAATGTTGATGAAGTAACAGAATTCTGACATCATTGTTGAATTTCAGCAAAGAATTTGACCTTCAAGCTGCTCCGATATTTGAAAATTTTTAAAAACAACAAAACTCGACAACAAAACGTTATTTTCTGGTTTGTTTTTTCGACTATGCAATTTGAACTAAAAATTCAAGTTTCAAATTGATATTTTCAAGATTTCAAAAACAGTTATCAAATTGCAAATTTTATTTCGAGGTGGTGAGTTCGAAAAACTACAGTTATCCAATTTTTGAAAGTTGCAGTCGGCTTGGTGGAATTTCAAGAAACCAAAAATATTTGGGGTGAAGTATAGGTTCTAAAATTGCCTAAAATAGGTTCTAAAATTCTAAAATTGCAAAGGATTCGAAAAATAGTGAAAATAAGAATTTCAGTTTCGAAAATGTAGAAAATGGGGAGAATTTTTAGTTGTCTGGATTTTCAGACTTGTTGCTGGAATAATTCCAGTTCGGATAGGGATATACAGAAAAAAGGGGATGTGGACTTGAATTTTGAATTTTTTAGTTTTGAAAATATTCCGGGATCGAATTTTGAGTTCTGAGAAAGTCCACGTCAGCGAAAAATATAGAGGGGTTACATAGAAAAAGAGGAAATTTCATAAATTCGAAAAAAATTGTGTAAAATGAAAATTTCAGTTTTGAAAGTGTGTAAATTGGGGGAGAATTTCAGTCGTCTGGATTTTCAGACTTGTTACTGGTATAATTTCAGTTTGAATTGGGAGAGTACATAAAAAAAGGAATGTGGACTTGAATTTGAAATATTTTTAATTTAGAAATATTCCGGGATCGAATTTTGAGTACTGAAAAAGTCCACTTCAGCGAAAAATATAAAGGGGTTACATAGAAAATAGGACAATTCCAAGAATTCGAAAAAAATTTTGAAAATAAGAATTTCAGTTCTGAAAGTGTGAAAATTGGGGAGGGTTTTTAGTCGCCTGGATTTTCAGACTCATTCCTGGTATAATTCCAGTTTCGAAGGGAGAATACATAAAATGTGGACTAGGAGTTTTCAAAGTTCAAAAAAATGATTCCGGGGTCGAATTTCGAGTTTGAAAGAGTCCATGTTGGGGGGTAAAGGTACATAAAAATGGAAAATTTTGAAATTTGAAAAAAAACAGAATTTCAGTTTGAAAATATATTTGGATTGGGGGAGTTGGGGACTTGGGGTAATTTGGGGAACGTCCTTCTTTTAGCTATTTTTCCTCTTTTAGATTAGATTTTTTCTTATTTTTTTGTTATTTTAAAGTTATTTTTGTTGATTTTTCGTTGTTTTTATTGACTTTAAATGAAGTTAACTAGTGAAAGTTGAATAGAGTGTTCCAAATCGTTGTTTTCCCAAGTTTTTCACGAATCCTTGTTTCACTTTTGATGTGGCATTAGAGTACTGTAAATGATCCAATGATGATGTTGATGTGTAGTAGCTTCAAGAGCTCTGGATTTTCTAAAATTCGAGAATTTTTAATTTTCTAGATTTAATGGTGATTTTAGCAACTCACTAGAAATATCCGACAAATCAATTCCGACTGAAATGATGATGATACTGTAGTTTTGGCAATTTTTGAATTTGTTTCGTCGAATCTCATCACATTTTCCGACTTCCGTTGAGAATTGAAAAGACGCCTGAAAATTCACGAAAAATTTCAAAGACTTCTGAAACAAGCCCTGAAAATCTAGAAAATTTTTTCAGAAATTAGAGTGAAGGGAATTTTCAATTGAGTTTTTTGATTTGATTTATTTTCGGGAACCCGGTATTTTTTTTTTAATCGTCAGACTTTTGAGAGCCCGGTAGAATAATTTTGGGAACCCGGTTACTTTTGACAACCCACTAGAATAATTTCGGGAACCTGATAGATTCGTTTGGGAACCCGGTATCTTTTTTTTTTGGGAATTGTGAGACTTTTGGGAATCCGGTAGCTTTTTTCGGGAACCCGGTGATTTTTAGGACCCCCGGAAATGAATAAACCCTATTGCTCGCTTTGAGAAAACCGAGTCAAATCGACAAAATAGAACCTGGTCGTCAATTTTCTACGGTTTCATTGAATTTGTGATTAAATTTTAATAGTCTTAGTGAGTTTTGGTACCTCTTTCGGTGAGAATTCGACAAAAGTCTCATAGATTTCATTGATTTTGGTATCCCCGCTTACCTAGAAATCATGATGAGGCGAATCCCACAGAAGTGGGAATTTACCAGAGCAATTGAGTAGTGTTAAATTTGTTGATGATTGACTTTCCAAGTTGTTGAATTTCTAAAAACAAAAATTTCATTGTTTTATGAATTTTTTCAACTCTGACAAGGAACATGTTCCAATGTTCCACCAAAATATTAATTGGTACTATGTGGAAAATAGAGTACCTCTAGACTAGAAAAACCCCACAATCGGAATAAGTAAAGAAATGTCTCATTTTCGAGAAATCGGAGTTTTTTGATTTTTCCCAGAAAAAAATGTTGTGTCAACTTCAAAAAATCATAACTTCCTTCAAACTGAACGAAAATTTTTATAAAAATGGTCAAATTGTAGGAAAAATATCCCTCTTTCTTAATAATTTATGCAAAATTAAGTATAAACATTTTCATGAGTTGAAAATTGAGAAAAAATAAAAATAGTGAAATTTTCATTTTTTTCGGAAAAGTTGAAATTTAATTTTTTTGTTTGTTTTTACAGAGGCATCGAGTTCGAAAAAAATTATTTAAAAAAATTCGATTCGAAATTTTTCGTTTTTTCAGGTTATATGATTCAAGAATTAAATTTGTGAATTTTTAACCAAAAGTTTTGATTACAAATTTTGAGAATGATTTTCTCACAGGTTTCCAGGAATTTTCAATTTTTGAATCCCACCAACAGTTGTTTCAGATTGGTTATTCCATGGCCCAAAACTCACCAAAAATGATAGAAAAATGTGAATCCAATGAATATGTTGATTGTATTGAAGATGATGAGGTGAATCTCATCGAAGAGTGGTAACTAACCAGAACAATTGAGCAGTGTTCCATTTTTTGACCATTGGGATTCCATTCCTGGTTGATAGAGCTCCTGAAAACGAACCTTTTCTATTAAAAAAATTATCAGTCCAGGTTATCTTAATTTTAGCTAAACAAAGCTGACAAGGGATGTTCAAGTACCCTTCAGAATTTTCTTAAATTTTTGCAAACTTATAGAATTCAAACTTCTGATTCATGTCCTGTATTTTTTTCCCCGGAAATTTTTGTGACAGGAGTTATGAATTTTAAAAATTTGGAAATTATTGAAAATTTTCATTGAATTTTGATTTGATGAATGTTTATACGCGAAAATAAACATATTTTTGTGTTGAAATAACATTGGGTTTTCAATGGTTAATTTTCATAGAAGATGTACTTTTAAATAAAAATTGAATTTTTTTCACAGAAAAAAAATATCCGGTGAAAATGAAATACAGGATGTTGATCAGGAGATCGAGTTTTATTAGCCAGAAAAAAATCGTTGCCATTGGGTTATTGTAGTTTCATTTTTCAACAGGTCAAGGACTCAGTCAAGTACTAGGATTGTTAAAATGGTGATAAGTAGATCTATGGGGTTATTCGACTCGTAGAATTTGATTCTGGTATCAAAATCAACCAAAAATTCCTTCTTCTACGTGAACCTTTATCAAAATGTAATTTCCAATTTCTCGCAATTGTTCTGATCCCAACTAACCAGAAATCTTCGACTATTCGACTTCCACCATTAGTGACAATGATCATCATTAATAGCAGTACTGTAGTTCAACCGGATGAACCACAGATGAATTGGCAATGTTTGATATTGGAGCGACGGAGCAATTCTTCACCAATTTACTGTACATATCCGACAAATATATTCCCATGAATATGAAGAGGGTACTGTAGTTTCTTTCAATATTGGACTTGTTTTGTCGGATCGCATCACAATCATAAAACTTCAGCTTCCTAGTTGTTGAGTTCCTGAAATTCACCAACTTCTTTAGTTTTTCATGAAATGAGATTTTTCAATTCTGAATTTTGTGCATGATCATCTTTATATTGATCAAATTCAGGCTGGTCATTTGGGCCGCCCGCGGGCCCCCGTCGGCCCGTCAATAGTGGGCCGGGCCAGCCCGGCCCAGCCCGCGGGCTCTTATTTTCAACATGATATTCAAAATTTCATGTTTTTTTTTTCGTTTTTCCAGCGTTTTTGCATAAATTAGCTTGAAGTTGAAATAGAAATAAACTACAGAAACCATTTTTCCCATAGGTTTATCGTATTTTTCGGTTTTTATAAAAAATTGAATTTTGTTTTCTAGTAAAATTCATCAGAATCTTTGTCAGAACGAAATCTGATAAGCATTCATCAAAAAAAAAGTGCTATCAAACTATTCACAAACAAAAAAACAAACTTTTTCAATTAAAAAAAAAATGAATTTTGCTTAAATTCACACAAAAAACGGGCGGGGCTGGGCTTTTTCGGCCCGCTTTGAAACAAAGCCCGATTGAGCCCGGCCCGATTTAGCCCGGTGAAAACGGGCTGGGCCGGGGTGGCACGGCCCAAAATGACCAGTCTGATCAAATTTTTCAAAGTGACTCCATCAAAATATCATTTCTAATTTTCCAAAATTGTTCTGATCCCAACTAACCAGAAATCTTCGACTATTCGACTCCCACCATTAGTGACAATGTACATCATGAATAGCAGTACTGTAGTTCAGTCGGATGAACCACAGTTGAATTGGCAATGATTGATTGATTGGAGAAATGGAGCAATCTCTCGAATTCAGTTCCAATTTGCCAATTTACAAAGAATATCCGACGAATCAATCCCCATAAAAATGACAAGGGTACTGTAGTTTTGTTGAATTTTGAACTTTGTTTCGTCGAAATTCATCACACTTTCCAGGTTTCCACATAATATTGAAGGAAAGCTGAAAATTCAAAAAATTGTTTTTTGTCTGAAAAATCTCCAAAATCCCTGTTAACTTGGTGTGAAAATTTAGAACACTCAGAAATTCTATAAAAATGATCACTGTTTTCAGAACTTTGAATAAATTCCGATAATAATTCAATAAAAACCAGTTCTCGAGTAAACCAAAAAAAAAACGATTTTCCTAGTCTTTAGATCTCATGAAAATTTAAAATTTAATTAAAAATTTAAAAACCAATTTATCACCTTTCAATAAATAAAGTTTTTCTCAAATTCTAGCTTTCTTCGGGTTCTGGATTTTTGATCTACATTTTTAAATTTTCAAGAAAAGAAATGATGAATGATAAACGTGACCCCACGAAAATATCATTTCCAATTTTTCCAATAATTTTTTCGAGCCCGACTTACCAAGGATTATCGATTTTTAAAGCAGTTCTGAAGACAGTCGATTGAAGTAGACTTCATAATTATAATTCAATGTTTTATATTTTCGGACCTTATCTCAAGTTCCGCCGAAGATCAGTGCTTCGTGTTCCAGATTTTTCAGACATTTCGATTTTCAGATGAGCTCTTCAGGTTCCAACAATATCCAGTTTTGAGAATTGTCGAGTTTCAGCCATGTTTCAGCATTTTTGTCAAATTAGATAATTTTTAGTTATTGAAGTTCACATCTGAAAAATATCCAAGTTATGATTTTAATAATCTGAAAAAGAGCTCACTTGGTATATAAAATTGCTGAGAATCGTAAAAATACCAGAAAAATAATTTGATCCAATTTCAGCAAGATGAAACGCGTTGAATCTTGGAGCAGAAAGCTCCGCCGAAGAACAGTGCTTCGTTTTCAGACAAAATCCAGTCCTTCTAATTCTGTCCGATTCCAATAAAATTTCCAGTCCCGCCAAGGGACTTTACCGGTTTTTAGAAGGGCTCATTACATTCTAAATATATCCAATATTTCGAGAATCCATTAGTCATCAATTTCAGCCAAAAATTTTGGAGCATAACATAAAGCTCCGCCGAAGAATAGTGCTTCGTTTTAGACAATTTCTAGATCTCTAAGTAACATGATTCAGCGCCAATTAATATCCTGATTCTTCTGATTCCGAGCAAATTCGGGTCCCGCCAAGTGACCCAATCGATTTTCAGAAGGGCTCATTACATGCGAGATATATCCAGTAGTCTTCTCTCGTTTCTTCATTTTAGAGCATATCAAGCTTCGCCGAAGGTTAGTGCTTCGCTCCAGATTCTTTCATATAATAAATGTGCTCAATGGATTCAGAAGGTATTCTTGCTCCAGACTTGAGCTCATCGCCCATTTTCAGCATAAATTTACATATCTTTCCTTCCGGTTTCGAGCACTATGATCCATTTCCGAACTTATAGTTTTCTCGAGCCCATTTTTATCCGATTCCAACAATTTCCATGCTCCAGGTTTCAATTTTCTGCTCAAAATATGCTCCATTTCTATATCGATTTGGCTCCGAGAAATCGTGCTCCATTTTGGCGTTTTTGGCGTTTGAGTAAAAAAATGCTCCACGAACTCCCAGATAATAATTTCAATAAAAACTAAGTTTTTACCAAAATTATAAATCTGCAAATCCAATTTCATATGGACTAATAAATTTTAATACTGAAATTTTTTGTGGAGACTTTTTTCAACTAAAATCCGCCCATATGATGATGATTTTTTTTTTGTTTTTTGTTTTTGTTTTTTTTTCATTTTTTTTATTTATTTTTTTTCA